>PVIY010001040.1:0-166715 GCA_004026745.1 Myrmecophaga tridactyla
TTGTTTAAATGGGTGTTTTTTACCTCCCCCCTCCAGCTCCCCACTCGACTCACACGCAAGGACACACGCACAAACCACTCACACATACACACACGCCATCCCTTCTCCTGGCTTCCCCTCAGCTCGCGGAAATCACCGCCCTGGCTTCTCATCTCTCGCCGCCTAGCTCAGACAGAGGTCGCTTCTCCCAGGCTGGAAGACCGGCAGCATTTACATCCCCCGCCCCAGGAACAGGGTGGGGTGAGAGGGGGGCTAAGGCGGGGTGAAGAGGTTGGGGCAGGCGAGGGGACCCGAGCATGCGCCTCATCCTCATTGGCTGGCCGCCGGTGTCCGACCCGAGTCCGGAACCCGCGTCCCCATTCACTGTCTTCACCCCTCATCCCAGCCTTCCCCTTGCCCCCGACCCCATCTACCCTACTTACCTCCCTTCTCCTCCTTGTCTTCTCCCTCACCTTCCCAGCACCGTCACCCTCGGGTCTGGGAAGGGTTGTTTCGGACACGCGAGAAGCGTACACGAGGCTGGAGAGGGAGGTTGGAACTTCACAACTCCACACTTGTGATAGTGAGCGAGAGGGAGGCAGAAAGACAGGGGAAGGGGCGGAGAGGAGAAGTGAGGCGAGAGAAAGAGAGAGAGAGAGAGACCCCTGCCGATCCTAAGCCAGAGGGCGGGTGGAGGGAGGGGAAGAAGTCCACCCAGCCGTCTGGGAGCAGCCGCAGCCGCACCGCCGCGGCGGCAGCAGCAGCCCGGCTGCTGCTTCTGCGGGCGGCCGGGAGCTCGGCGGTGCACGGATCCGCGCCCCTGGCAGCTGTGCCCTCGCCACCGTCGCCGCCTCCGCACTTGCCGAGCTAAGCCAAGGCGCCCAGACGCCGTCTTCTTCTCTGGGTCTCGTAGTTCCCGACCTCCTCCTAGCAGCTCCGGAGCTGCGAAACGCCATCGGGCTAAGGGGCCCTGACCCGCAGCCCCGCAGGAGGCTGAGACACGCGCCGGCTAGCGGGTGGGTGAGCGGGCACCCCGTTCGCCCCTTCCTTCTTTCTGCGGGAGTTGAATCTGTGCTGCCCGTGTCCAGGTGCTGGGCTGCCGGACCGACACGGACCCCCCACCCCCTCCCGCGGCCGCCTTGTCATGCTGCCCAAAGTGGAGACAGAAGCCCTGGGACTGGCTCGATCGCATGGGGAACAGGGGCAGATGCCGGAAAACATGCAAGGTAAGGAGACGCCGCGCGGCGTTCCGGCTGCCACCGCTCCCTCCCCCGGGCTCGCCCTGCCGGCTTCAGCCTCTCGCACAGCGCGGACGCTAGGGTGGCGGGCTGTCGGGCGGCGCGCGGACCTCAGGCCCCCTCCCCAGGTACAGGCATAAAAGTTTATGGCTCTTGAACAATGCAGGGCGGAGGTTTTCCTAGCAGTGCCTAATTGGCCGCTTCTAATTAATAAAGAGAGGCCTCCAGCTCTAAGGATCCCGAACCGGGCAGCTTCAGGCTAGAGGTACTTTAGAATAATAAGGTCATTCTAAGAAAAGGAATGTCCCGAGCAGGTTCTCAGCCGTTGAAATCGGTGGGAACTTAAAACAGTGCTCTTGTGCAGAGGGAGAATACACTGCCTAGGAAAAGTCAAGTACAGAAAGAGAAGGCCACTCTCTAAAGGCTTGTCTTGGAGATATTAGAATGGACGTCGCCACCCCAAAAAGACCAGGCGGAGACTCACTGGAAGCCGGCTCGAATTTGGGCAACTTCAAAACTGCTGGCAGAACTGAAGAGAACCAAAGTTTCCCCAACCCCATCTTCGTCGCGGGTACGGCCGAGTGATTGGGGGTGGGGCAGTCTTTTGCCCCTTCCTCAATCCGAGAGCTGAGAATATGGAAATCCCATTTGTTTTCCTAGTTCTTGATTGCTAACAAGAAAACAAATAAATCCCGCTGGCTATATTTTTCACCGCATTCCAAAACAGCAACTCTAGCTCTGGCTTGTATTAATCCCCTTCAGAAGTTTATCGCAGTTGCCCCGGGCCGGGGAGGGAACAATGCTAGGAAAAGTCACCGGTGCTCTTCCATCCTCGCCCCTTCCAGCGCGCAGGATGTGCGGGCAGGCGGCCCTGTGATCCCAGAACGCTTCCTGCCATCCCCTTGCGCGAACTTGAAAGGACTGGGGAGGTGTTGAGAGCAGAGTTCAGGGCTGGTGCACGCGGCCGTGCGGGGTAGGCGGCGCAACCGCGACTCTGGGGCTCCAGGGCCTGAAGTCGCCCTGCTAACAAGGGAAAGGGGGGATGACGGGAGAGCATGCGTCTTATCGGTAGGGTCGGTTACCCCTTGGATGATCCCGGGTCTCTTCAAGCCTCCAAAGAGGTCTTCGGAGCCCCCCTGGGGCTGAACCCCCCTGAGACTAACTTGTGGGTCCCCCAGCGGTGTGCTAAGGGAACCCGGTTTGCCCAGAGGAGTTCTCCGCCCGGGATCTAGGACTCCCAGGAAGTGGGGGCGCGGGGGAGAGGGCCTACCTGTGGGCTGCCGGGAGCTGCGGGCGCAATGCCTGGGTCCAAAAGGAAAGTTTCTGCTTCTCATGCCGGAGCAGGCGTTTCCGAGGAACTCGGGAAAGGAAGCTCAGGGAGACGCCAAAACAAGTAATAGAAGCAGAAAAGAGTTTATTTAGGTGGAAGGGGTAATGTGGTCGTGATATTTTATTTGTAACGTTCGAGAGGGGACCTCTTGACACTATCTACGGGGTTAACCTTCCCCGCCGTGACCGGCTTGAGGAGAGGGCGCCGGCCACTCACTCAGCCTGGGGTTCAGAAGCAGCGTGGGGAGCGCCTGGGCACACCTTCCCAGGTCCGCGGCCTGCCCGTAGGGAGGAGCCCCTGGGAACCAGGGTCCTGTTCCCTTGCCCGCTTTGGATCCAGCTCAGGTCGGAACCGTGGGGGGTAACCCACAAAGAGAACCAGTTTCTAGATTCCGGGACAGCAGCAGCGCGTCCAACTTAGAAGGAACTTCTCCGCACTCCTCTCTGCGGCTCTCGCCTTCCAAGGTCCCGCCGCAGCCCCTTCTTTCTCGAGAATGAAAATAAGCAGATCGTGGGGACGTCTTTGCTCGTACAGATTCGGTTCTCCGAACGCCTAGCTCGGCTACACGTGGACCCCTGGGAAAGTCTAGAAGATGCCCCGGCCTCGCACTGTGGCATCTGCCTTCCTTCCTCAGTCTATCTTTGGGTTCCTCAGGCACTCCCCACCTCCAGCCCGGGTCTTTTCCGTGCGGGATCCCCGAGGTGTGTACCGAGACCCCCTTTCCCCATCCCTAAAACATGCTTCGAGACAACAGTTAACAAGTTTTAGGACAAACGGGGCTATTCTCAACCTCTCTCAACCCCTAGGTTACCCAAACTGGAGCGCGGGCTTAGGGTTGGGATCCAGGCTGGCACTGCCCAAGGGGCTGCGCTCCAGCATCTCTTCATTTCTATTTCATGGAGCCCAGGCCCCTACCTCTGTTGGAACCTCTTTTCCCAGGATTCTCCCCAACTCTGGCCAACTCACTACCGTTTAAGCCTCAGCCCAGGGCTTCCGTGTCTCAAGAAGAGACGCATCGACTTGGCCCTTGGTCACTCTTCAGCCGACGGCCCATTCTGGAGGAGCTCAGAATCCGTAGCTGGGGGGAGGGGGAGACAAAAAACTTTATTTTAAAAGAAAAAGTTCTTGGCAAAGAGGCCACTGTGATGATAAAGTGATCCGGGACTTTGGCAGCGGGGTGGGAGCTATTTCTCTTTGCGTTTTGGTAAGCAAATCAGAGGAAACTTCTCGGCGGTCGGTTCTTCTTCTCCTCACCTCCACCCCCCCACCCCGCCCCCTGCAAGGGCCACTGATTAACTTAAAACAAACTCGGCTGGGTGTTCTGTGCGCCGCGGTGCAGCGGAAGGTTGAGCTTGGGGAGCGCTCGGGCTACGCAACGGGATTCCACGACAGGGCGCCCGGGAGGGGTGCGGGAGGCGGCCGGGCTGCGCGGACCTGCCCCCTGCTCTCTGCCCCCGCCGTGCCCGCCCCCTCGCATCCCGCATTCAGGCACTTGGCCCCGCGTGGACTTGCAGTCTCAGGGAGGGACCGGATCAGGTATTTTCCTGGGGTCCCTCGACCACTGACCTTCCTGTCCATAATTTTTCCAGCTTTCAGCTGCGGAGACGCCTTGGTGGGACTGTGTCCCGAGGAGGGCCGTTACCCGATCCGCGCTGGGAGCCGTCCGTGGCCGCGGCCTGATTTCTGTTTAACTTTAACAGGGCGATCGCGAGGTGTTTATATTTTGCAATGATGATCGGAAACATGCGAAATTCATTACAGGGCTTTAGTACTTTGCGACGAAACTCAACTCTCTTGTGTATCTTTTACCTCTTCTGTTTTATTTTGTCCGGGCGTCCTCCCTTTCCTTTTTCCTTCTTTTTATTTTCACAGGAGAGTTTCAAGTGTGAGGAGATGAAAGGACCCAGAACAGGAGTCCTGTCAATACGGAACTGAATGTTTCGATTAATCTAACAGATCTGAACGTTGCGCGCCGCAGGCTGTTGTTAAAAGTGGGGCTGCTGCTGAGGAGCAGGTTTCTGGGTGTCAGTTTATTTGCCAAACATTGAATGCAATCGGCTATCGCTATTCTGTGAAGGGAGGTGTACTTGCAGCAAACTTAAGAGTGGGGGGATAATGTGTGTGCCTATTTTTCTCCCTTAGGCAAAGAAAGGTAACATTTTGGAACTTTACAGAGATTAAAAGAAATTTTGAGGTTTTTATGCAATTCACGTCTCTATTCTGAGCTGCTGCTTTGCAGAGTTTTGAAACTTGTGTTCAACAGTGGTCAGTTAAAAAATGTTAACAAAAGAAGCTGGAATTATTTTTAAATTAAAAAAATATGAAGTGCATGCTCACTGATCCAAAAGATGTTTTATATTTTCACTGTGTAAAAATAGTTCTCTTCAGTATGACCTGGGTAAAATTTTGCCTTTATTTTATATTTTACCTGGTGCTATCTGCCCACCAACCACCAAAAAAGCTTTTCATTGTAGGATTAAAACGTATGTAGTAAACTAACCGGATATATGCATACATTTCTCTTGTTTCAGTGTCTCAGTTTAAAATGGTGAATTACTCCTATGATGAAGATCTTGAGGAGCTCTGTCCCGTGTGTGGAGATAAAGTATCTGGGTACCACTATGGGCTTCTCACCTGTGAAAGCTGCAAGGTTTGCTCATACATTGCTGCCTGAAATATGTAATGTTCAAAACCAAAATGAACTATTGGGTTGGCTTTTTAAAACTGCATTTAAGCTGTCTTTTTCAGACTCAATTGAAAAGGAAAGAGAGTCTTAGGGACTTCAGTAATATGTGTCTTATTTAAAAGACATTTATGCTGTTTAGAAAATTTTGCCAGTCTCATGACTTTAAAATATGTTATTCCAGTAAAATGATGTTGTTGTAGAAAGGCTTCCATTTCTAACAGTCCTAAATATTGATTTTGCCTGACTTATATATATTTAAAACATCGTTGTTCTTCAGAAAGAACGTGACAAAGTATTCCCAAATACAGTTTAACTTCACAGTATTCTGTGCTGCAAATCTAAACATTTTTTTATCCAGACATAAAAGTCTAAATTCCAGCTGCATGATTTCATTCTGATTTATTCTAAAATAATTTTTTTTAAAGATTCTTTTTGGAGTTCATATAATAAAGAACAAGAAGCCAGATCTTAGTTTATAATAGAGTAGTTTTCACACATATATGGTCCATTTAAATGTAAGGAATTTTAATATGTGAAAATTTACTGTCTTGTTATTAATAATATCAGTTATATTTTGTGGATTTATCTCAGACCTTTTTAAATATATTCCCAGGAGATTCAAAATTCAATATTTTTCAATGTATTTTTTTTTTAAATAGAAAACTTTCATCACAATTACTTAAACCACTGCTGGGATATATAACAAAGTAAGATTGTTTTACTTTTTGGCCAGCAGGATAAATAAAACACACTAACCTGGTAAAATTGTTTTTACCTTAAAACTACAAATTTTATTTCTGATTAATTCTTTTAAGTGAAATATAAAGGAAGTGTATGCTAAAATACAGCTGTCTGTGAAAAATGCTTTTCTTTTCCGTTAGTTTCACCTTTTTTTAAATAAAGTTCCCATATTTGAATGTCTTCCAGTGGAATCATGAGCATTTCCCCCATTTTACCCCTTAAATCCTTTTGCATTTAAACATCCAGTGTTGAGATTTGTAAAAGATCTGCCGGAGCTTTGTTACTCACTTTTTCCACTGGCATTTTGCAATGGTCTGTCACCGAAATTGTATCAGAGTACTTACAAACAACACAAATCTCCATGAGTGCCTCTATCTGGAACGTGAAGGTTAATAGGAAAACAGATTTTTATTTAAAACATCACTGGTCAATATAGAGTATATTTTCTCTGACTGTTGGGATGAAATGGTATGTAGTTACATCTCCTCTAGATTTGAAGTAATCCTTCAGAAATACAACTCTGGTGCCAGAAAAATCTCCACTATGGCCTGGCACTGTTTGGGAGGACTGATCTTGCTGAAATGTTAAACAAACCACAGAACCAACCACACGAAGGCTCAAATAGTGCAATGAAGAAACTTGCTTGTGATTTCCTTGAAATGAAACAATGGAAGAGACGGGTGCTAAATTTATAAAATACCTCACTATTTTCTCTGTCTTATAGGGATTTTTTAAGCGAACAGTCCAAAATAATAAAAGGTACACATGTATAGAAAACCAGAACTGCCAAATTGACAAAACACAGAGAAAGCGTTGCCCTTACTGTCGATTTCAAAAATGTCTAAGTGTTGGAATGAAGCTAGAAGGTAAGATTCTTCTAAAGACCTGTTAAAACTCTCCAAGGACATGAGCTTTAGAACCAAATGGTGCTTATAACATGGTAACATGATTTTTCTAGTCTTCTAACACTACAGACAATAATGCAAGATACACCATCTTTTCATGTTTCATCTGTAAAATAGTCTTACTCTCACTTAAACTGGTGAAATCTACCAGGGGAAAAAAAATTAAAGATCAGCATGTTCCCATCCTCCCCTTTTAATTTTAGTTTTGGGGAGCAGGTGCATTTGGCACCAAGAAGTCAAGTCGGTTGAAAACAAGACTTAAGTGAATCAACTGGGAGCAAATAAAACTAAGTTGCAAATATATATTTTAAAAATCCTTTGAGTTTTTAAATAGGGAAGCCCTAGAAAAAGTTTGATTTCAGTCTTTTTAAGTAGGTGTAATTGTCATAACGGTTAATATTAATTTTGTGATTCTTAAGGAGGAGTTAAAGCCTTTGATTGTGGAAAGGAATTTCTCATGTTGAATACCATTTTCAATATTGTGGGAAATCCCATTTCCTATTTATTTTTAAGATAATAACTGTGTCTGCAAAATAAAACATTTCAGAAGCAGGAAACATGGAAAATAATGAACCATTAAATCAGTAGCAATAATTTGACAAGGACAAGACAGTGGTTCTTAAGCTACGCTAAACTTTATGTGAAAAGAACAGAATCTCCACCTAGAATGTACAGATTGGTAGGCAGTAAAGTTAATATGTGACTGCTGTAAATAATTTGTAGTTCCTGGACTATTATGGTGTGTTGCTTTTTTCTATCCTCTGACCTACTGACTTTCCACAGACTAAATATACTGCAAATAAAGTAATAACAAGAGTCCATATCAGTGGTTGTGCCAGATATAAGAGTACGTTTTATGTGATCAATGAGGCACAGGCAATTTTTGTCTGAAGCTTTTCTGTTATATGGGATCCAGGCTTGATAGAAATACTAAAAAAAAAAAATCCAAATAAATCTGCTGAATTGCTAATAGAATTCTTCAACTAGAAACAGTCACTTGGGTTATTGTGAGGACTAAGTCAGTATTAATTTTAAGAAGAGATCAAGAAAGCTAATATTTGATATTTATTAATTTCTTTATCGTCAGTTATGCTATTAATCTCAAGTCAGTGAAATATTGTAATATAGATGTGAAAACTATAATATGAGCCTAAAAGGGGAAGCGTGGATAAGAATTAAATGATGTGGTTTTATGTGCCCCGTTTTTTTTTCTTTTTGCAAAAGAAAAAAGACTGCATTTCTTTATCTCCAAAACTTGTACGATCATAATTGTATGTCACTTAGGGCTCATGCTCATATATTTTTAGACATGATAGGAAACAATTGACTCTTCAATAAATTATCATCCAGATGAAAACTCTTTATGATCTTGTGCAATAATCTGGATACCTAGCATTCACAATAAATTTTTAATGTTACACTAATCCTAAGATGAAAAGCTCAAAAACTTAACCTCCAGCAATTTTGACATGTCATAAGCTGTCAGAGGGCGCTGGTTTCTGTCTAATTGCCATCGGCCACTGTGAGCTTGACGTCCACTACTCACTTATTAGGGCTGGCCCAGACTTTACACACACTGCGGCAGATGGCTCTCTCAATAGCTTCTGCAGTGAATTGGCTTTAAATATGTCCATTTCTGCTTAAATTAAAAGCAAAAACTGGTGGTTTTCTGATGGCTGCTCTTAAAGTGTAGGAGAAAACGCTTCTCCAAGAAGAGTATGTACCCAGTTGTTTGCAACAAAGTACTTAAAATGGCTTCAAAAGAGGAAGAAATCCCAAGGGAAAATATTCACAATTTAATCCAGAAATGTGTTATTCAATATTTTTTCCCTTAGCAGTTTGGGTTTGCATTAGAGAGAGTTCCAAAATAACTGGCATAATAGAAACTGATACTCTTTATTTGTTCTAAAATTGCTGGTTTTCTTTCTTAGCAATCTGAACTATCTACTATGTGTAGCAAAAAATTAGGGAATCTGTAGCCTACCAAAGGGTTAATATGTCCCTACATATCCAAAATATTTTTTTTGATGACCAAACAGACTTGCAGGAAAGAATTCATAAATAAAGAGGACATGGCTTTTTTTTTTTTTTATTCTTTGTGGGCTATTGTCATAAAACAACCACACGCATAACGCTTTTGGTCAATTTTCAACTGTTTAAAATAGTGTTTTGATCTAGGGAATGCAAATAATTTGCATCTTATTTTTATTCCCTTACTTCCTTTCTTTATCCTGCAGCGGTAAGGGCTGACCGAATGCGCGGAGGAAGGAATAAGTTTGGGCCAATGTACAAGAGAGACAGGGCCCTGAAGCAACAGAAAAAAGCCCTCATCCGAGCCAATGGACTTAAGCTAGAAGCCATGTCTCAGGTGATCCAAGCAATGCCCTCTGACCTAGCCATCTCCTCTGCAATTCAGAACATCCACTCTGCCTCAAAAGGCCTACCTCTGAACCATGCTGCCTTGCCACCAACAGACTATGACAGAAGTCCCTTTGTAACATCCCCCATTAGCATGACAATGCCACCTCATGGCAGCCTGCAAGGTTACCAAACATATGGCCACTTTCCTAGCAGGGCCATCAAGTCCGAGTACCCAGACCCCTATACCAGCTCTCCTGAGTCGATAATGGGCTATTCCTATATGGACAGTTACCAGACAAGCTCCCCGGCGAGCATACCACATCTGATACTGGAACTTTTGAAGTGTGAGCCAGATGAGCCTCAAGTGCAGGCCAAAATCATGGCCTATTTGCAGCAAGAGCAAGCTAACCGAAGCAAGCATGAAAAGCTGAGCACATTTGGCCTTATGTGCAAAATGGCTGATCAAACCCTCTTCTCCATTGTTGAGTGGGCCAGGAGTAGCATCTTCTTCAGAGAACTTAAGGTATGTCATCAACTATTGCAACTTATAATACCCCCTTTCAACAACGGCCTGTGTTCCTGGAATATATTCTTGGTGCTGAAAATATGTTTTCTTTACTTTTCTTCTTTGCGTGGTTTACAAAGTATTTTAAGACCTTGACTTCAAGACCATTGCACCTTAACTTCATGTGGCTTTTAGTGTATGTAGCTCTTAACTGGAGGAATGGCATTTAACCTAAAATATATGAGATTTTGGGTTTCCTTCTGAATAATAGAATTAGTCTTTTTGTATTCCCTTTTAACTTAACTGGCTTTTGACTAGAAAATGTAAGATCGGTGTGAAACAGCTTCTAGTGAACTAAAAAAGAAAAAAAATTCACAAGAAAAGAACTATATTATAATGATATTATTTTGAATGTTTCTTTCAAAGGCAAAAATAGTCATTATTGGGTTATATTTAGATCCCATGCAATGTAGTAATACCACTGGTTAGTAGTATCAAGTAGGTATTTACTACCTGTTTATCTTGACATTAGGTTGATAAAACCTTTGTTTTCGGAGCCGATTCACATAGGCTGTTTACTGTCATTGCATGGGGAATGGGCAAATGGTGAGTGCTAGACTACTTGAATCGGGTTAGTTCTCATATCTGTGTCTGTCACTGATTTTAATGGATTGGTCCATTGTGGACATGGCACTGGTTTGTATAAGGAATGCTATTTAACTACATAAATATTCTATTTCCTGAAACTTAAGGCTGGATTAATAATTATTTAGCCATTTGGAATCTAAGAGGGACTACTAAACCATGCACTGTGGTCAGTGCTTTCCTTCCTGTTTTAAAAACAAAAGTGCTTTTTAATTTCTAAGATTATCTGTTACAAAATCAGTTTCTTCCTTTTGCTGTCATTGGGGGAGATGTGGCTGCTAAACAGCTGTGTCTTCTGATCACTTAGGTTAGTTGGAGGAGATTTTAAACCTCCAAGAGAAGGAAAATACAACAGATTTTTAATTTAAAGGATTACCATTAAAAATTGTGTAGATGGATTGCGAAAGGAATATGCAAGTCTTCTGCATATGGAAAATAGTGTGTTTTTCAGCTGTCTTTGTTAAGCACCATGATTTGTACATGGAAACAATAAAAAAAAAGTTATCTGAACTAATCCAACTAAGTTGACAGCATAACAGCATGCTGTCAAGAGCATGACGTATCTAGGTTTTTATTCTCAGGCCCTTTATTGCTGCATTTAAAAATGCCTGAAGCTAGTGATGTTAGGCTGCAGAGTATAAGCAGAGTGCATCAGGGTAGCAGTCAGACCAAATACTTTCTGAGTATGTAGTGCATGTACACTGATAACCAGGATGCTTTTCATTACAAAAAGAAGGTCTTTCCTGGTATTTTTCCATTCACAACTTTGTTCTTAAGAGAACAAATAAGATACTCAAAAATGAAAATAAAAACGATAATTTTAGATATAACTTAAATGTTAGGTAATGTAAAAGTAAAAGCACAGGCTTTGCAAATCACGTGGACTTGTTTTGAATTGTGTCTTTGCCTCTAATCATGGGTGCCTTAGTTTTCTCATCAGTAAAATTGTGTATGTGGTGTTTTGGGGGAGGCCTGGGAGGAGTTAACAATACTTACATTGAGAAGGTTTCACAAGAAATAAATGAGAATATATAGGTAAAGCACTGAGTATTGCGAGTCTGGCATATACTAGATGCTCAGTAAATTGGTGCTATTTTAAAGTTGTCATTGTCGTGGTGACAAAAATATGCAGTTGTAGTTTCGTTAATTTCACATTAAGAAACACTATTACCACAGGTGTTTTAGAACAGCAAGATTGTATAAAATTAACAGACATTATCCAATACTAATTGAGGACCTAAAATTTGCCAGAGAGTAAGTGGGATGTAAGATGAATACAAATGGAACTAAGCAAAGTATTTCCTCTCAAGGGCTTTATGATAAGACAATTTCATTATTCATAAATAATTATTTTTAAAAATATAAAGATAGCTGAAGAGATTAAGGATATTTTTCACAAATCTACCAAGAAAGAAATAATGCATCTAATTTACAGGGTGGGCGGTACCCCCAGGAGAGAAAGACACACCTGACTCATTGTCAGTTTGCCTTGAGCTTGCAAGGAATGATTCAATTTAGGTATTTTTCAGAGACTAAAAAAGATAAAATCCAGAATCACTTTGGGAGAGGCTAAATATACAGTTGTACAGTGACTTTTCCCATTTGGAAAAATGCTTTTCCTTTCATTTATAAATTCACTTTGTCAGAAAACAGAGTAAGTCATTTGAGGCCAACAATGAGACATGTGCATGGCTCCAGGGCAGTGGCTTTCAATTTTTTTTTGCATGGGCAGGCACCAGGAATCAAACCTGGGTCTCCGGCATGGCAGGTGAAAATTCTGCCTGCTGAGCCACTGTGACCTGCCCGCTTTCAAATTTTTTAACCATGACCTATAAATTATGTTTTACGCTGAAACTTGGTGTGCCAAACAGATCACAAATACACACATAGATGCACACAACTGGGCCAAAGTGTCACAGTACAAACATTACGTGCCCTTCTGCAGGCCACATATTCTGTTGTTTTTCTATTCTATTCTACTCTATTTCAAGTTTTTAAAAATTGTGATCATGACACACTAAACTGATTTTACATCCCACTAATAAGGCATAAGCTGCAAAGAAAAACCTCTAGGGAGGATTTTGTGGGCCAGCCAGTGTGCATTGCCTACCTGCCACAGCTAAGGAATTCCTAAAAAAGACCTCTTCTCCCCAGCATGGCTTCTGAAACACCTCTGAAACTCACAGCCCTGGGCCTTACACTGTCTTCCTGCAAAAGTTTTGGTTTTCAAATATCATTTGGGAAGGTGAATGCTCTCACTTTAAAGATTTGGTCTTTTTCTGGTTAACTTGCTAGCAAATTACCATCAAGTGATGTACTTACATAGGGCAGATTGCTTATACCTCTCTAACTACAAGATGCAAAGTAAGTACTTGCTCTTGGGGAGTAATAAGACAAGAAGGCAGTTTGGCAAATGACTCCTTGCACCTTCTCCCAGGACAAGTTATAATCCAGGTATACAAGAAAGAATATAGATTTCATCTATTTAAGGGAAAAGAAAGGCCAGAGGAAATTTTTTGTGAGATATTTTGTTTTTCTACATACCTACACACTGCAAAAAAAGATATTCTGATTCCATTCAGAATAATAGCATGAGAGAGAGGAGATCAGAACTCTCAAACTCTCAGCTTTTGAAACAGTTCATGTATAGAAACCATGGAATTCAGAGCTAGAAAGAGGATCAGGGAGAGAGGGCTATAAGACATTTTTTTCCCCTACACACCTGTAAGGGACATTCTGGGGTCAATCCAAAATAGTGGTGTGAGAAAGAGGAAATTAATATTCTGAAACTCATAGCTGTCCAAGCTGTACATGTGCATCAAAAAATAATCCACTCTTAGAAACTACATATTTTTTGGAGTTGGAAGGGACATGGAGATCATTTGGCTCATCTCCTTCTTTTACAAAATATGAAGAAACTGAGTCAGGACAGGGAATGTGACTTTGCAAGTTATACAATTATTAAGTGGCAGAACTGCAGCTGGGAAACTCAGGTTCTGAAAAGCAGTTGTTTTGTGCAGGCTCCCTCCCCACCCCCAGCACACACAAATAGGCAGTGTAACCTTTGATCCAAAAAATACAGGCCTTTGGCAAAGAACCAAAAGCAAATCTCCAGGTTATCAGAAGCCCATCACTACCCTCCAATGACCGAATCACTAATAATCTTTGAGATGGATTTTCCCTGGGCCCAGACAACCCCCTGGGAGTGAATGAGTCACTTTAGAAAGCTACAATATTTCTTTCAGGCCACTGGGGTATCATTCAGTGCAGTAGGATCTACCAGCTAGCACTTCTGGGCCTTGAAAGAGTTTCCAAAGCATTCTCTAGTGCTTCACCCTCTCTGCGTATACTTTACTTTCTGGGAGAACTTGGGTAGCAGTTATAATGTGCTTAGCAGTTATTATGGCTAAACACTATTAATCCTGTGTTATAGTCGATACCAACCTTATTCAGTGTGGACTACTTTTAAGTACGTTTGTGATGAAAGTCAGAAAAAGAATGCACCAGAATTGTAACCAGGTGATAGACAAGCCACTAATTATAAAGTTATTAGAAGTGTTCTCTGAAATAGTGTCTTACATTCAACGCACCTTCTAATTTTTAAACCCACGTTTGTCTTAAATGGCCTATAGTCTGGACTTTTTCCTTGTGTTTTTGCAAAGTATGAGTCTTTAAATCAAGACCTGCTGAAAGAGATGTGTTTGTGAGTCAAGAAAATAGTATTTTTTTCTTTCAGCTATTTTTCTTTCACCGATGTCTTGAATGTCTCACACAAGAAAGGTGAGAAAATTATTCCCATTTTGTTGAACTATTTGATCTTCTAATGAGACCAGGTATCTTAAGAGGATTCTGGGATTGGCTGTGTCAGACCTTCCCCTTGGTGAATGATTTTGATACATGTAGGAATAAAAAAAATCTAAGTTAACTGACTGAAGCACATAAATAGCCTTTCTGTGGCAAATAGGTCTTAGAGACTCAGGGAGCTTGTGCCAGGGGAATTCAGCCCTGCCAAAGCCAGTTTTTTGAAGTATAGTTTTCTCTAAACTGTGTGTGTGTGTATGTGTGTACAATTTTCTTTTTCTCTAGGTCCCTTGTAGAGACTTTCGGAGCAGAGCTTTATTTACTTACTTTAAACATTCTCGATCCCCTTTCCAAAGTCCTATTTCACCAATCAATACAGGTCTACAATCTTAGCCTTTTTTGGATTTTTCCCAATTTTGAGCTGTATTCTTTAGTAAACTTAACTTAATCTTTTTCTAAGAGAGAGGGAAAAAAGAAGAACGGAGGGAGGGAGGGAGAGACAGACAGTCAGAGCCAGAGACCCAGAGAGACCACACTCCTTCCTACATTCATCTGTCAGACTGCTCCTTTCGCCCCGGCCTCAGAATTTGGGTCAGTCCCAGCATTCCTTTTGTTCATTGGTGACCCAGTGTTATAGTCAGCCACTTTCCTTACTTTTATTTTCACTTCTCTGGATGCAAAGTGGCCATTCTTGGAGGAGATGAAAAAGAAGGAAGCAAACTTTAAAGTGATTTCCAATCAAGAGGGGAGATATATTTCTATCTGAAAGCAAGTTAAAGCATCTAATGTCAGTTTTCCCATTCATCAAAAGGATAACGAGAATAAAATAAACCTAGCCTAGATAAATTTACAAGGAAAAGAGAAAACTGATACTTTGTTCTACCGAAGGTGGGCCTGGATGTTTTCTTCTTCTTTGTGCGTTTGGATAGGACACTGGAATCAGCAGGTTTGACTTGATTGTCTTTCAGGGCCTTTCCAGGTATTAGACATCTGCTTCCATGATTTCTTCCAGGCAGACCTGAAATAGAAGCCTTTGATCTGGCTGATGGTGTTGAGAATTTCTATTATTCTAACCTTACTTGCGTATACATGTGTTCTAGTTTGCAAGCTGCCAGAATGCAATATACCAGAAACAGAATGGCTTTTAAAAAGGGGAGTTTATTAAGTTGCAAGTTTACAGTTCTAAAGACACAAAAATGTCCAAATTAAAGCAAATGTCCAGTCTAAGTCATCCAGGGAAAGAAACCTTGGTTCAAGAAGGTCAATAGCATTCAGGGTTTCTCTTTCAGCTGGAAAGGCACATGGCGAGATCTGCTAGCTTTCTCTTCAGCAGCTTCCTGGGGTTCTGTCTTTCTGTTGGCTCTGTTGGTTCTGGTGACTCTCGTGGTTCTAAAGCTTTTTCCAAAATGATTCTCTCTTAAAGAGGTCCAGTAAGCAACCCCACCTTAAATGGGTGGAGACACATCGCTGTGGAAACCATCTAATCAAAAATGTCCACCCACAATTGGGTGAATTACATCTCCATGGAAACAAAAAAAGATTCCACCCAACAACACTGATGAGGATTAAGGACTTGGCTTTTCTGAGGTACATATTTTCTGGGGTGACGCACCATATTACTTAGTACATGTCTTATATTGACTAAGAAATTCATTACTTTGGCTTCTTCATGCTCACTGTTCACTGGATGAATCATTTCAGTGGAAACCTGCTTGTGCTATGGCTCTTTCCATTTGTGGGGTAATGTGCATTCCTCTTTAGTTTTTCACAGAGATGTCATGTCATGACACCAGATGCATTCAACTGCTATGTGCTATGCGTTCTTTCTATTAAGATAAAACTTACATGCTATATATGTCATTCTTTTTAGTGTATAGTCATATACGGGACAGCTTTATCACCCACCCAACATTCTCCGATTCTTCATCGCCTGAATCCTGATCTATTTTTGTCCTTAATTTTTTAGTTACTTTTTTAAAAGTTACTTTTTTAAAGTATTAGACTCCCTAACTTCCCCAACCTTGCTCTCAACCTAGCTGAGCACTCTTAGGTTCCATGTGAGCATATCCTCCATGGGAAGCCAGGATATTTGGTGCAAGCATTAGAAGTAATGCTTATAACTTCATACTGGGGTTGCTTGTTCCCATCCCTGATAGCTTCCTGTCATCTATTTGCTATCTACCAGAATCATGGGGAGGGCAGGAGAATAGCCAGGCACTACACAGGGAGCCACGTTTCACTGGCCTGGCCAGTGTCGGGGGTCTGAACAGAAATAATCAGAGTAGGAAGAAAACTGGCATTTTCTGTGGTCTGCTCAAGGCCAATGGTGAAGGGGAAAAGACCTAACTTTTAGAGGGTGCCCGCTAAGCACTTAATAGTGTAGGTGCTCTCAGACCGTTTCTCATCTGTTCTTTGGGACTACCCTTTGACGTAAACACAGGGAAAGAGTTGGAAGACTCGGACTGTGTCATTCTCACGTTCTATTGTGCCAGTACACAGAGACACATGAGCTAAGTGATTAATAAAAGTTTGCTAGCTTAGTTATTTAGTCTAACCAGTCCTTTTAGTCAATAATCTGTTGGCCTTCAAACAAAGCTGTTGAATCAGTTTGTGTATGTTGTGGGGAGGGGGATAAGAGAGACCTAGGTGGAGGTGGGAAAGCAGGGGTTAAATCTCAGGAGGTAATCTACCCCCAGGATTTAGAGTAACATGAATAGATGAGGGTCGAGGGAAGACTTAAGATTGGTAAAAATGCTTCCATTTTCCACCTGTTCCTCACTACAGAGTTTGGACAATAGTTGACAATAATAATAGCTACCGTTTTTTGAGCTTCTACTATGAGCTGTTATTGAGTACTTTCCATGTGTCATCTGGTTAAATACTAACCAAGACCCCGTGTATTAGGTATTATTATTCCCCTTGTGCAGAGGGAATACTGAGACTTAGAGACCTTTACTGATCTGCCCCTAGTCACATGGCTAACATGTGGTAATGTGTAATGCTGTCATTAGAAGAAATGCGTAAGGAAGCCGTTTGTAAACTCTCAAGTGTTTTATAAGTCTTACTAATACCACTGTGCCCAAACATGAACCATTTTCCAACAAGTCTTGAAAGAGCTTTATTACTCTTTACACTGTCAAGACCAGTTTATCATCAGATGGCCCAAGGTTATGCAAATCTTTCTGTTTTTTTTTAATTAGAGGAGGCTATTGTGGGAAACTAATTACAAACTAATTACTAGAAAGTCCATGTCAGAACGGGACCAGGGATTTGCCTTTGGTCAAGAGGCCTAGTCCAGAATTTCTGAGTCTTAATTTGTAACTTGAGGCTGATTATTAGGAATCAGAATGAGGCCATTGGATGTACAGCAGCACAGCTTGGTCCCTCTCAACTTCTGAATACCTGGGTAGGCTTTCCCCATATGACCTCCATCCCCCAAATACCCACAACCAATTCTTATTGTATAATCAGTGGAGGCAGTTTTGCTAAGTTGTCTGCTTAGAAGTAGTTACACTGCGTTCTCTGAGAATAATTAGGGTGTCTCCTTATTCCAACTCTTCTACTTACCAGCAGGGCACCCGGATTGCTCACAGATCTTAGGAAAGCTTGCCAAGTTATTTCTTCAGTGCTGTTTGTTTGGAAAGGTGGGTCTCCCTGAGTCTGAATCCCCTGGACCTTTATCTGCACATCATATTCACTGTCATCCAAAGCCAGGTAAGAGACAAAAAACCAGAAAATATGACTCATGTGTGACATCCCTTAACGCACTTCGGAAGGACTTTGCCCTATGAACCTTTGAGTAAAATAGGCCTTTTTCTTTTCCAGGATAAGTAAAGAATGACTTTGCTCTGACTTATTCTTCTACAGCTTGGCAAGTAAATCGTACAAATCTTTGAGGGCTCAAAAATCCATTTGCAGAATGGCTGCATGGAAATTGGGCATTTAAGCTATTCCTCACGTTAAAAACATTAATCTCTAACCCAGGAAAGTCACCCACACTTAAGAGCAATGACATATACTATATCACCTATTTCGGCAATTGGATCTTTCTCAAATGTCTAATACTTAAAACCTAATTCTCTGTACTGCTTTCCGTACAAAGTGCAGGTAGCTAATGGCATGGGGGCTCTGCCTAGCTTCTTTGGAGGCAGTCTAACTTCTTTCATTGCTCCTTTATTTTCTACACTCCCTTTCCATCCCCCTCTCCTTTCTATCCTTCCAGATTCTTTTCCTCTTTTCTTACTAAAGTTGCTTTTCTTCCTTCCCTTCCGAAGTGCGTTAAGGGATGTCACACATGAGTCATATTTTCTGTTTTTTTGCCTCTTACCTGGCTTTGGATGACAGTGAATATGATGTGCAGATAAAGGTCCAGGGGATTCAGACTCAGGGAGACCCCCTTCCCAAACAAACAGCATTGAAGAAATAACTTGGCAAGCTTTCCGAAGACCTGTGAGCAATCCGGGTGCCCTGCTGGTATGTAGAAGTGTTGGAATAAGGAGGCACCCTAATTATTCTCAGAGAACAGAGTGTAACTACTTCTAAGAATATGACCCAAGCTTCCCAGGGGTGCCAATAGGTATTACTTTGTACAACAGTGCGGTTCCAAGGACCAAAGGACTGCTGACCTCAGTCCTCACCTGAGCATTTAACTTTCAGTTGAACTGCAGTTGAGCAAAGAGGAATGACCTGTACTCTAATCTGAGAATGGGTGAAAGCAAGAGAAGTACTTGGGTAGACAGGCCCTAAAAATGGGCTGTATTTAATGACAGTAGAAAGAACTTCTATATGGTTTTTCTAGATAGTCCAGACGGACTTCCCACAGTGGCATTTCCGCTGGGGCTAGTGGGTCAACTTCCTTAGGCAAGGGCGAGGGGAAGGGAGAATATTGAGAGCTACAGGCTTGGCAAGGTATGTAGGGATTCCATGTAATTGCCATACAAGGACAACCTTAAAATTTCCCTTCTGTTTTCAGATACTCTTGAGAGTTCCTGTGTACTACAATGCACAGTAATTTAGCCATATCACCATCCCACACATGCTCACCAATGTGTTCCTCATTTTTAACTTCCTCTTGGGAAATAATTTTCAAATGCCCTATTTTTTACTTATCAGGACCAGTTCTATGAATTTCTTACAAATGGTATACTCTGAAGGAATAGGGAAAAACTTTGAGGAGAAAAATTAAAAGTCTGAAGTGAACCAATCTATTGGACATTACAGCACTTCATTTCTCTTGCATAATGAAAAGAAAATCACATTGTCTTTAATATTTAGAAATGCCTTTAAGATTACACAACATATAGGATTAACATTGCAACTAAACTTTATCCAGCTTCAAATTCTATAAGAAGGCCCTTTCTTTGTATGACAGATGGAATAATTGGCCAATAGGTCTAAAGTCTGTCCTCTGTTGTGCAATAGGAGCCTTAGGAAGGCAGAATGTAGCTTTGGACCGGTGCCTTCAAAGCACTGGCCTCTTTCTTTCCCTTTGGGAGCATGGCTGTCACTGGCCTTTCAAACAGGGTTCGGTAATTGTTGGTTTTTAGAATCTGCAGCAGGACCACCTCCTGTGAATTGACTATCACATTTCTAAACAATCTGTTTATGGACTGTTTTACTTGTGAGAGCAGTATAATTATTTCATTTAAATTAAAAACATATTTATGGGAATGAAACACAGTAGATGCTGGATACATGTTGAATTAACACGTTCTAGACTTACTTAAAGGAGGAAGAAGACAAACTTCAGGGGTGATGGCAGTACATAGACATCTTGACTTTACTTTCTTGTGTGTGTATGCTGTATGGCGGGCTCACATTGCATCCTTTGTCCATGTGAGTATCCTGTTATTGCAGCACCATTTTTGTTGAATTCTTGTTTTGTTTGTCTGTTTGGAGAAGTGCATGGGCTGGGAATCAAACCTGGGTCTCCTGCATGGCAGGCGAGAATTCTACCACTGAACTACCCATGCACCTCCCTTGACTTTACTTTTTCTCTTTTTTTTTTTACTTTTTAAATTGTATAATATAACATATATACAATGCAAAGAAAGAAAAAAGCAATAATTTTCAGAGCACTCTTCAACAAGTAGTTACAGGAGAGATCCCAGAATTTGTCATGTGCTGCCATATTATCATCTCAAGATTTTTCCTTCTAGCTGCTCCAGAATATAGGAGGCTAGAAGGAATAAATATTTTTTTATCATCACAATCAACTTTTTTTCTTTTTTGCGAAAAATAACATATATACAAAAAAAGCAATAAATTTCAAAGCACAGCACAACGATTAGTTGTAGAACAGATTTGAAAGTTTGGTATGGGTTACAATTCCACAATTTTAAGTTTTGTGGAAACTAAAACCTTCTAGCTGCTCTAAGATATTGGAGACTAAAAGAAATATCAATTTAATGAATCAGCAATCATATTTGTTTGTTAAACCCTTCTCTGTATAACTCCACCATCACCTTTGATCTTTCTGTCCCACTCTTTAGGAGTATTTGGGCTATAGCTACTCTAATGTTTTCATGTTCCCTTTGACTTTACTTTTAAGCGATATTGAACAAATACTCTCAATAATTGGAAATTCTCAGAATGGCATTTTAAATAACTTCTTAATGTTTCTGATTATATACTGTACCCTCACATTATTTGTTTGAAAATAATTACATGCACATAGATTTTGGATCCAAATAATTTTCTTTGGCAGAGTTTGTATATATATACATATATCACAGGGTTTTGAGTGAATATCCTGTATTCAGACATGTTCTCTGAAATGCTTGGTCATTTTAAGGTCTGTTTTATTTTGACCACCATATCCTGCCTACTCTGAAATAGCTACAAATCTTCACCACACACATGATCATTGTTGTGCTTTTTTCTTCTTTTTTTTTTTTCTCCTGGCTTTTTGAAAAAAAAATTTATTAGAGAAATTGTGGGTTTACAGAAAAATCATGCATAAAATACAGGATTCCCATATACCACCCTATTATTAACACCTTGCATTGGTGGGGTTCATTTGCTACAATTGGTGAAAGCACATTTCTTTAATTGTACTAAAGTCCACGGCTTAACTTAGGGTTCACTGTTTGTATAGTGTAGTTTACACTATGTAACATTTCCCCTTTTAATCACATTCGTCTATATATTTCGGTGCTGTTCATTATGCTCACAATGTCATGCTCTCATCACCACCATCCATTACCAAAACATTTCCATTATTCCAAATAAGAGCTCTGTACATTTTTTGTAAAGAAAAGAAAAATAAAAACAGAAGTAAACAGAACACCCAAAACACCCCATCCCCCCTATTGTTTATTTTTTCTTTTTTTCGTACTCATCTGTCCTTACACTGAATAAAAGAAGTGTCAGTCACAAGGTTGTCACAATCACAGGGACAGTCATAAAAGCTCTATAGTTATTCAATCGTCTTCAAGAGTCAAGGCTATTGGAGATATCACCTTGTTAGTCAAGATGTAATGGAGAGGCTGGAGGGAACTGCCTGAGGCTGTGGCGTTGTGTTCCAGTGGCCATGTTTCTTGGGGATGATTGTACAATGCTGTAGCTTTTGTAGTGTGACTGTGTGGTTGTGGAAGCCTTGTGTCTGATGCTCCTTTTGTCTGCCTTGTCAACAGATGAGTAAAACATATGGAATAAAGATAAAAGATGGGGGGAACAAATGTTAAAATAAATTTAGATTTGGATGCTCATGGTCTGTGGGGGGGTATGGTGTGTGTGAATTTTTTCTGTTGTCTTTTTGTTTCTTTTTCTGAAGTGATGCAGTATGTTCTGGGCAGTGATCATGGTGATGAGTGTGCAGCTATGTGGTGATATAGTGTATTGCTGATTGTGTATGTAGAACGGAATGATCATAAGTTGAGAATGTTTGCATTTGTTATATTTAAAAAAAATTTTTTTTTAATTAAAAGAAACAGTCAAGGCTATTGGATAGTTTCAGGTATTTTCCTCTAACTACTCCAATACAGCAAAACTGAAAATGGATATCTGTGGACTGCATAAAAATAACCTTCAGAATGACCTCTTGACTGCATCTCTCAGCCACTAAAACTTTTTGTTCATTTCTTTTGACTCTTTTGGTCAAGAACGCTTTCTCACTCCCATGATGCCAGGGCCAGGCTCATACCCAGTAGTTATATCCCAGGTTGCCAGGGAGATTTCCACCCCTGGGAGTCAGGTCCTTCGTTGGGTGGAGGGCAGTGAGTTCACCTGCTGAGTTGGCTTAGAGAGAGAGAGGCCACAACTGAGCAACAAAAGAGGTTCTCTGGGGGCGACTCAGGCATAATCATAAGTAGGCTTAGCTTCTCCATTGCAGGACTAAGTTTTATAAGGGTCAGCCCCAACATCGAGGGCTTGGCCCACCAGATTGGTAGTCCCAAATGTTTGTGAGAATATCAGCTCTTCCACAGGTGGAGAAGTTGAATATTTCCACCTTTTCCCCAGTGCCTCAAAGGAACTTTGTAAATACTTTTCATCTTCTACCCAAATTACTCTGAGATGTATCAGGGCATCACACCAACCTCTACTAACCAATAAGATTTCATTCATTATTTAACTTTCCGTGTAATTATGGTGTTCGAATAAGCTGACCATACAAGCCAAATTATATAGTGTGCTACCTGAAAATATAAATTTTGTCCCAAAGAAATATCTCTTCTTTTGGTCTCCCAGAGATGAAGTTTTAAAATACAGTCAATATATCATGCTTTACCCTTAGTCCTACACACATCAACTTCGTTCATATCTCTAATTGAGGTCTGATCACTGTTTCAGTGTTTGTAACAGTTTCTGTGTGGGGTAACGCTGACTCTCATAGCTGCAGAACTCTAGGTCTGAGTCTCATGTGTCACACAAATACCCAAAGTTCAGAGAATGACCAGAGAGTTCAGTATCTCAAAACTTAGTAATCAAAGTTACAAATCCACAATAGAAGTGACTGCTATAAGAGTTTACAATCTAGGAACTTTTACAATAGGCCTTCACTTGATAACCTGTGCTCTTGAATTCAATTCTTAGAGTTTGTACATTATGTTAGTCCATATAAGTGAGGCATCATAATGTTTGTTTTTTCATTTCTGGCTTGTTTCACTCAACATACTGTCCTCAAGTTTCATTCACCTCATTGCTGTTGTGCTTTTTGTTTGTTTGTTTCATTTATTTATTTATTTATTAAACATAACAACATATAAACACGAACATTCTTACTGTATGCTCATTCCATTCTTGTTATAATCAATAACTCACAATATAATCACATCATTGTATATTCATCACCATGACCATTTCTTAGGACATTTGCATCAATTCAGAACAAGCAATAAAAAGAAAAATGAAAGAACTCATACATATCATATTCCTTATCCCTCCCTCTCATTGACTGCTAGTATTTCCATCTACCCAATATATTTTAGCCTTTGTTTCCCCTATTTTTTCTATACCCCTTATTGCTCCCTTTCATTGATTACTAGCATTTCAATCTACTAAATTTATTTTAACATTTGTTCTGCCTATTATTTATTTATTTTTAATCCATAAGTTTTACTCATCAGTGCATACCGTGGATAAAAGGAGCATCAGACACAAGGTTTTCACAATCACACAGTCACATTGTGAAAGCTATGTCATTATACAATCATCTTCAAGAAAAATGGCTACTGGGACACAGTTCTACATTTTCAGACACTTCCCTCCAGCCTCTCCAATATACCTTAACTAAAAAGGTGATGTCTATATAATGTGTAAGAATAACCTCCAGAATAACCTCTCAACTCTGAAGTCTCTCAGCCATTGACACTTTATTTTGTCTCATTTCTCTCTTCCCCCTTTTGTTCTAGAAATTTTTCTCAATCCCTTGATGCTGAGTCCCAGCTCATTCTAGGATTTCTGTCCCGCGTTGCTAAGAAGGTCCACACCCCTGGGAGTCATGTCCCACATAGAGAGGGGGAAGGGAGTGAGTCTACGCATCATTTTGGCTGAGAGAGAGAGAGGCCACATCTGAGCAACAGAGGTTCTCTGGGGGTAATGCTTGACCTAATTTTAAGTAAGCTTAGCCTATCCTTTGTGGCGATACGTTTCATATGAACAAACCCCAAGATTGAGGGCTCAGCCTATTGCTTTGGTTGTCCCCACTTTTTGTGAGAATATCAGGAATTCTCCACATAGGGAAGCTGAATTTTCCCTCTTTCTTGCCATTCCCCTAAGGGGACTTTGCAAATACTTTTTTATTCACTGTTCAAATCACTCTGGAGTTTATTAGGGCATCACTGTGGACAAACCTACAAAATCTTATGCCCTACTCAAGGTTCCATGTACTTATGATGTTCAATTAAACTGTCCACATAAGTTATATTAGGAAATGTGTTGTGCTTTTTTTGATCTAAAGTTGTGATGAAAAGGGGCTTTACTTACTGCCTGATTTAAAAAACTTACTAAATATTACATTTCTTCTTGTAAAATAATGATAGAGATTAGTGTTTGTGCAGAAGTGTGGGCAACAGAATTCTTTAAAAGTTTCCCTTTGGGTGATGAAAAGCTGTTACATTATTTTGACTAGCTAATCAAATATAATTGCATAGCTTGAAGTGCCTTAGATTTTCCTTGTACAATTATCAAAGCGGAAAATGTAACTTGTAGAGCTGATGAAAGGTATCTCTCACGGTATTCTTTCAATTATAGATCTTACAGAAGGAATGAAAGAAGAGCTCTACTGCTAAAAACTCAGAGGCTTGAAATGCCCCTTAATGTTAACTGCCATATTAGCTAGTTAACACATGATTATATATTTTAATTGATTTTTACTCCAGTTTTAGAGAAAAAAATTGGACCTGTTTGGTATTTATCTGAAGTGGACAAAATGCTTGGGCACAATAATTCTGTTGTTTACACTAAGTTCAACTTATATATTTGCAGAAATATATAAACACATTATATATTTGCAGAAAAACAATAGTTGTGGTTCACTTTTGTGGGAAATAACTTACTTTAAAAACATTAATATGCTGTGCTCATAAATAGGGAGTCATGATTATGAATGTTTTTGAAGGAGTTTTATTTGACTATTGAGAATTACTTTCATAGTTTTCTCAATGAAATGCTGCAATTACCAAAACATAACTTCAACCCGGCCATTAAACTGAGGTTTTAACTTTTGAAAAGGATCAAAACACATTAAACTTGCATTTCACCAGGATGTAGCATTTTTCTATAGTCGAATCACATGCTCAGTACTGCCCCTAATACATTTCTGGCAAAAATGAGTAGTCTTGACCTAGGATAAGGCCAAATTCCATTTTTATTCATTTATTCATTCACTCATTCATCAAACAAATATCTAGCTCCTACAGCATCAATCCATATGCTAAACTGCTGGAGATAAAGACAAAAACAGTCATCACTTGACACATGTTAAGGCCTTCTGGAAGCCTTCCGCAATTACAGTGGAACTCCTCCCTGACATTGATGCCACTCTAAACCCAGTGGCAAACCCTGATGCCGGAATCTTGCAGAAGTACTTTGTTATAATGAGTACTCAAATAGTTTCTACTATGTGTGCACCAATTTTTAAGATTATATTTGAAATTAAATCTACAAATTAACTCTTGCAGAAAAATTGCCAACTCCTGAGAAACAATGCATTAATCCAATATGACCAAAACAGAGAAAGCTAGAGTTTCACCCAGAATGTGGTGAAAACTCTTTGAAGGGCGCTTTTTAACCCAACATAAGGCGTGGGGGCGGGGAGGGGAGCATGCGATCAGGATGGAAGGAAGTAGTCCTCTAGGGGAGTCTTGAAGAATGAGTAGGAGTTGTTAAGCAGATGCCAGGTGATGGTGGTGGGGCATTAATAGTAGAGAATAGCTTGTGCAAAAATATGGAGGTATTAACATTGTACTTTTGGGGAACTGTAAGTCCCTGTGGCTGGAGGGTCAAGTAGGTGGGGAAGTGTCAAGAGGTAAAGTAGGGCAAATCAGGGGCAGTTACATAAAGTTCTTTTGTGTGTTTTCAGCATGATTATTTATTTTTGCTCTTTTTTTGTACTATTTCAGACTTTTGATAGTATGTACCTCTTTTCATTTTAACCAATTTAAGGGTATACTTCAATGGTATTCAGTACATACCCATTATCATGCTACCATCACCACATCCATTAACAAGTCTTTTTCATGACCCCAAACAGAGACTCTGCCTATTAAGCAATAGGCAATGTTCTAATATATGTTCTGATGTATGGATTTTATTGAAAATGAAAAGAAGCCACCAGATGAATTTAAGCATGGGATTGGAAACGCACCATACTAACTTTTGGATGTATACCTGCCATGCTATTTCAAAATTTTGGTTTTACTATAGGTTTTCCCTTTATTCCTAACATTTAGCGGCAAGTGCATTGCAATGTTTTCTTTTTATACACTGCTGAAGTTTTGTTGTTGCTGTTGTTGCAAAGAAGGTATATCATTGATATTTTTTATATGCTTGGTTATTGTTTTTCTTTCAAATTAGGCCTTTTCCCTCAAGGTAAAATTGTGGTTTTTGAGGTCTTCATCCTTGTTTTTTTTTAATTTTTATTAATTAAATCAATCAATGTACAATATAAACATTCTTTTTCCATCACGTAGTTGTATATTCATCATCATGAACATTTCTTAGAACATTTGCATCAATTCAGAAAAAGAAAAAGAAAACAGAAAATAATTCATACATACCATACCCCTTACCCCTCCCTTTCGTTGATCACTAGCATTTCAATCTACTCAATTTATTTTACCCTATTTGTTCCCCCTATTATTTATTTATTTTTAATCCATATGTTCTACTCGTCGGTCTACAAGGTAGATAAAAGGAGCATCAGACACAAGGTTTTCACAATCACACAGTCACATTGTGAAAGCTGTATCATTATATAATCATCTTCAAGAAACATGGCTACTGGAGCACAGCTCCACATTTTCAGGAAGTTCCCTCCAACCTCTCCATTAACCCTTAACTAAAAAGGTAATATCTATATAATGCGTACGGATAACCTCCAGGATAATCTCTCGACTCTGTTTGGAATCTCTCAGCCATTGACACTTTATTTTGTCTCATTTCACTCTTCCCCTTTTGGTCGAGAAGGTTTTCTCAATTCCTTGATGCTGAGTCTCAGTTCATTCCAGGATCTCTGTTCCACGTTGCCAGGAAGGTCCACACCCCTGGGAGTCATGTCCCACGTAGAGAGGGGGAGGGTGGTGAGTTTGCTTGTCATATTGGTTAAACTTGTTTATGCTTCAGTCCCCACCCCAGACATGGTGATCATTCATTCATTCATTCATTCAATCAACAAAAATTTAATACTCTCTTTCAAGCCCTGTTCTTGGCCCTGGGGATGCTACAGTGGACAACATCAACAAAGGCAATGCTTTCACTGGTGCTCACCTTCTAGTGGGAAGGGAAGAAGATGCTGAGTCAACAAATAATGTGAATGGACAGAATGAAAGAGTGGGTTGGGTAGAGGGAGGGAGGGTCCAGTTAAAGGGGTTTGTGGAAGAACATTATGAAGAGTTGAAGTGAGCTGAGACCTGAAATAGCCAGAAAGGATCCAGCCTTGCTTGACCTGGAGACATGGCAGCCTAGGTAGAGGGACAGCAAATGCAAAGGCTCTGGGATAGAAATTTGTGTGGTATTTTTATAAAATATAAAGAAGACAAGAGTGTGTAGAAATCAGTAATAGAATGGGAAAAGTGGATCCTGATAAGTTCAGAGTTTGACAAGGACTAGCTTATATAGGGCTTAGATTTTATTCTGCTTTGAACAGGAAATTATTGGAGGATTTTAAGCAATGGAGTGACTTTGTCAGATTCTCATTATAAAAAATTGTTGCTCTGACTACAGGTGGGAAATGTGTTGAAGGGAAGAGAAGAAGTAGGGTGCAGACAACCAGGGAAGATATTATGATGACTTAGACCAGGCCATGCCAGCAGAGAAGTGGATGGACTCAGGATATATGTTGAGGTAAAGCCAACAGAATTTTCTGTAAAGGGCTTTGAGAATAAAAGATGAGACAAGCAAGACTCAGAATTTTGGTCAACACATGAGCAGACATTTATAGAGAAGAGGAAACCATCTCTGGGGTCAATATCTGCAAATTTTCTAAAATGCTCCGTAATCAGATAGGTCCAGACGCAAGACCTAGTTGTCAGATGCCCTGTTAGGAACATTAATTTGTTCTGATCTTTATTTTCATTTAAGAAAACACAGTTAAATCAATCCACACAGATAAAGATTTAAGCTCTTCTCAAAGGGTTCTTTAGTGTGGGGAGTCTTCAGAAACCCCCTGCAACCTGTCTCAGACTTAACAGCAGTGAAGACATTCTTTGTTATGCAACGTAAATCCCTCTCACTGCAGTAAACATCATTCCCGCTGGATCTGTCAATAGGAATGAAGCATACGGTTACCCTTTTGCTTGATCATAACCTTCTATGTGATAACTTTTTAAATTGCAGAGGCCCAAGAGTATTCAGTCATTAGGGGATACAAACTTATTTCAGTACAGAGGATTCTAGTCCCTGTTGGGCCTCTATGCTGATACTGTCTGACCATTTGTAAACTGACCGGAGATGGTACATAGGGAAACAGAGGCTGAGAACATTTAGGGCTGTCCTACTTGAGTTCCTGGTTCTCAGATTGGCTCTGAGCTGAAGGAAGCAGGGAATATTAAACCTCTTGTTTCAGATGTGTAGAATTGTCTTTAAATGTATTTTTCTTACTTTAGTATGGATTCTAAAGAATCTTGAGCCAAAATTTGAGTTAGTGGCTTGACATAGACCCAGTTTATTTCCCTCATAGGCCTTTAATGAAGGTAAAATTGCTAACTGGTTTAGGTATTCTTTCTCAGCTTTATCTCCAATCCTTTAATCATCTTTGTGTTCTTTCAAGAATTCTTTCAACTTTCTTTCCTATGGTAGTACAAGATACTCAAGCTATAGTTTTTCCAGTGCTTTTCTCCCTACAGGGCAGAGCAGTAGGTGGTGTTTGGATTATAAAACAAATCCAGGGATTTATCTACAAAATTATAGATGAGCATTAATGTGTCATACAGATAAGAATCAATAGCCCCACTAGTAGCAAAGAATGTTTTATCTCTTCTAACTCTTAAATCTCTCAATATTCCGACAGGACTTGGTTTCTCACTACTTATAGTATCTTACTTTATTTACTTCCATGCATTTTTTAACAATTTGAGATTATTTTGTCTACTATCTCTGCAATTGAAGAAGCTTTTTGTTGGTTCATTTACTAATCCAAGTCAATTATCATTTGCAAGATGTTGAGCCAAGCTATGTGGACCCGGAAGCTTCTGTAATTTAGGAAGCTCTTGATGAAAAAGAATGCAAAAATATTTTCTCTTTGCACATTTTACAAAAACATTTTACCATGTGCATACACATTGCTTGGATCCCTTGCAGAATATTACCTTTAAAGCTTATTTTCTTACTATGGTGTTTGGAAGTGCATGCTCAGATGAAGATTCCTGAAACTAATAAGGTCATTTAGTGTCATGATAAATCTGCTTCCAATTGACAGCTCTGGGAAGACATTTCTTACGCAGAAGATAATTTAGGCTGGGGGGAGGGGGTGGGCTAGAAATCTATAAAGGTGATGATATTTTAATATTTGATCTAATAGGACTCAAGACTAGATCACCCAACCTGACTAATTAGTGCCAGCCACCCTCTCTGAGTTTTTTTCTTTTCTAAAAATAATTTCTCATTTGCCATAGTACTGTCAAGACCATCAAACCTATAGAATAAAGAAATCCTTTTTCCATGAACTAAATTCAACATTTACAGCATCATTAGATGCCCTCTGGCCCTTTGGCCTTTTCCATTCTACCTTCTCCTTATCTCTACCACAAATCCCATTAGTTCTACTCCACTCTCTTTACCCTAAGTAATTTTTAATATGTATTTCAAACAAATTTAAATAGAAAATGCTGTAAGTTCTGTTTCAATTCTGATGAAAGGTTCATAAAGAATTCATACTCTTCAATAACAATAGTAATTTCTGTAATACAGGTTTCATAGTGATCTGATTAGACAGATGTGGGATTTCCTATGGTAAGATTATAAAGCGTGTTATGAAGGTTCGGGGAGCCTCATCATACTGTCAAAATTCAATTTTTCTATTTTTAAGCGGAGTCATGTAATAAACTAGGAGATAATCTCACATTTCCTGTTTGGTTTTATTTACTGAGACTTGCCTTCCATATCTAAGCAAAAGGCTTAGAATTTGTAAATGACTAATTAAGGGGGACATTAGACGTCAAAATCCCTAATTATGATTCAGTACCATGCGTGTATCCATAAGTGGTTACCTCTAAGCTGGGCACTAGTTCGCTTGTTAAAGAACATTTTTTTTTTCCGCATGGGCAGGCACTGGGAATCGAACCTGGGTCTCCAGCATGGCAGGCAAGAACTCTGCCTGCTGAGCCACTGTGGCCCACCCTAAAGAACATTTTGTTGAAGAATTTACTCTCCAGAGTTCAAAGTCCAAAATGGTCTAAAGAGGCTTCAAGAAAATAAAGAAAAAATTAGTGAGATTTATTCACTTCTAATATTGTTTAAAAAATGTGATGAGTTTCCCAAGTACTTTTCACTTGTGAGGTAGTATGACTAATACAGATTATACAGAGAATGAAAGAAGTAGTTTTGTATACAGCTGGTTTTAGGTAATTTTTCATGGGGATCTACTTTCTCATTCACAATAAGCCATCAGTATATACTAGTTGAATGAATGGATAGCAGAGCCTCTTTGTATATTTGCTGTTGGCTTGGTCTTTCTTAATCTTTTGGTTTGAGAGTAGTAATTAAGGTAAAGAGAGAAGGCCGCCTAGTAGATTCTTTGAGCCAGGTTGTTATTTTGGAATGACCAGCTTTTTATTTTTAAATAATCTATTAAGTCAATAGTATCCTGTACATAAAATAATCAATCAGGAGATTTCACCAGTTGTCCCTGCATAATACTATTTAATGGAAATCTGTCCAAAAAATTAATGGAATGTATAAACAAGTCAGAATTAGAGTGCATCGATGGCTTTTGCTTGGTATGAATGTGCCATGCCTGATTCTGTGTGAACATGAGCAGTTTGGGGTTCTGCAGAGTGTACACAGGCCCTCAAGTCATTGGGACAATTCTGGAAGGATTTGTAGGCAAGAGTGGAAATCACACTTTGTAAGAGAGAATAAAAAGGAGTTTATCTTTTGAAATGAGAACAAAACAGTAGCTACCTACTTTTCCAGATACATGTCCTTTTATGAGATGATCTTTTTTGAACAATCGATTTCTTTGATTAAGGAATTATTTACCCAGATGGCTCAGTGAGAGTTTAGAGATCAGTCAAATCACTTGCAGAACTATTTTGATTCATGTTCTTTGATTTCGAAATCATAGGTACCATACAAAAACACTTTCATAGAGGAACTGATATCCACAAAGTATGACTTCATTTCCTTTTGCAATAGGCTTTTTCAGAGCTTTCAGCCCCCTGTGTCATTTCACTTCAGGAGTTAGGGAAAAAACAAACTAATATATTGATAATTAGCTTATATCTGAAAGCACTTTGCTGCACAGATGTAATACCTTACAAAGATTTCCGAGCTAGGGAGGATTTATTTAGCTTTAACTTTATCAAAACAAAACATTAGGTAAAAACCCATTGTAATGACACTTAATAGATAAAATCTATTGTTCCATTAAATTTGAGTGTAGGGCAAATCTAGTGGTTAAATTATCTCATATTGAAAATTGGTGAATAAATGGTTACATAATTGCTCCCACTTTCTCTGAATCTCTTAGTTCAATCAGTGTTGGAGCAGGGAAGTAAAAAATATTTTCATTAAAAGAGAGCTTTTGAGATTGAATGCTCTATTGAACCACTGATTATTTTTCTAAAGAGAGTATTTTGGATAAAAAACCTAATTGTTGCCATTCTAGTGGATTTTGAGGTTGTGATAAAAAGCAGAACTGACATTCAGTGGGACCACAGGAGCCAGCAACACCTGCATTACTCAGCATTTTACTACTCAGCCACAGAGCAGATCATAACATTTAGCAGATACATTTTTCTGAAAGTCTTAAAAATTGATCAGTTTTAAAACAGATGCCCTCAGACTGCCTTGAGTTCAAATTTGGATTAAAACAATCTAAGCCATACAATAAAGGGAGCCATGGATGTGGGATTCTCAGGTTGACAGATCACACATTTTTGTGGTCTTGGAAGTGGTAAAGAAATTGATTCATGTTTGATATGACTGCTCTTCACAATGAAACGCTTATAAAGGGACGGGGGCTAACTCATTTATCAAAAATCCAGCCAAAGGAATAGTACAAGTAAGTCTGGAAAAACTGATTTTTTCTAATTTTAGATGTTTCTCACCTCAGAAACTCCCCTTAGTTTCAAAAGGAATTCCTATGTGAGGCCATTTATAGAAGCACCTTGTATTCCAGCAAGCAATTGGGGGTGGGGTGTGGGGAAGGCAATTTTTAATATTGTGTTTCCTCACCACGCTCTATAACCGTCAGATCTATTTTTAAATTATAGTCTATTGATTAATAAGTAGGCAGTGGGTTAGCTATAACAGCAATTTGCTTCAATAGCTAAAGATAAAATTGGGATGATTTGAGTATGCATGATATACCACTTAATCATAAAGTGACTCTTTTTTAATCAAAATATCTCAAAGTCACATAATTAGATTTTATATGAAATTTGGAAAGAAAATACGGTTATATTACCATCCCTTCCCCCTGCCATTGAAATCTGTTTTTAGTTAATATGGAAATGGGAGTAAAATATTTTATTGAGTCTAAATAAAGGCTCTCATATATTAAAAGAAAAGCTATTTACAACTGATTTGTTACTAAATAAAATCTTGGATGAACACTTTTAATTACCAAAAAGGTAAGGTAACAATAAACACGGGAAATGTAAATGAATAAGTGTTCACAGAGTCATGCTGCTTTCAGGACTATAAATAGGCCCCCAGCTCTCCCACTATTCTTAGCAAGTATGAACAAAAGATGTTCAGAAATAGAAAGGGGAAGAGCATCTCCATGAGTCTTGCATTCCATGGCATAGGAAATATTTCTAGCAAGCTCATGAATCTGGGGGGTTAATTGATTTTTAAAAAGGACATTTCCATGCTGTCTGTTTGCCAAGGAAATTCTTTTACTGGCATGTTTGTAAAACTGGCAGGCTGATGTTTCCTCTGGGTGACACAAGGTGTGATGAAGAATTTTATCTTCACTTCCTGACTAAAATCAGCACCAACTGCTTGCCTTTTTGCTAACTTGTTTGGTTACAATCAGACTGCATCTGTAGAAGATCAGTTAAGGCAGTTAGAATTAGAGGGAGCGGTGTTGAGTGGACAGAAGTCAGTTCTCAGTTTCACCTGAGCCACTAGGGAATTCTCTGAATTTGGTTCAAAGCATTAATTTAACTTCCCTGAACCACAGTTTCTTGATTCATTAATGTAGTAAACACACTGCGCCCCCACTATAGCAGGCCTGATGCTAAGCAGGAGGGATACAAAGGTAAATAGTACCTAGAGTCCCCTCACAAGCCATGCACAACACGGGTGGGGGCTGGGGGGAGACAGACTTGTAAACACATCATTGTAATTTACATAGAGTGTATAACAGATGATGCAAGAACACAGGGCAGAGCTCCTCTGCCTATGGTGGGAATGCCAGGGAAAACTTTGCAGGGAATCAATTCATTTGAATCAATTCAGTCTTTTCGTTGGCTCATATATATATATATATATATAAAGGAATAAAAATGCCTGTGCCCAGGCTGTGCAATGGTGGTTCAGTGGCAGAATTCTCGCCTGCCATGTCAGAAACCTGAGTTCGATTCCTGGAGTCTGCCCTTATTAAAAAAAAAAAAAAAAAAAAGCCTGTATAAGACCATGCAAGGGTCTTCTGAGGAGTTAATGAGTTGCTATAAAAGTGTGTTGAAAAGCATAAAAGACATGTAAATATAGGCTACTATTGGCCTATTCCATATTTCTATTTTATCTTCATAATTAAAAGATTCACACACGAATATTACAGATCTATTTCTAATTTCCTATCGCCTGTTTGTTAAAACATTTTTCTTTCTTGATGACTAATTGCTAATGCAATTATTTGAGAGCTGACTATAAAACTATAGTTAAAATTGAAAGAAATTCACATCTCGAGTACTTTGATTTTTTTTTTTAAATCAGTATAGACTAGAATTCAATGAGGGAAAAATAACTTTCTTAAATACAGATAATTTTCCTGTAAGTAATAATAATAGACTGAATAATTATTCTTTAAATAGTGATGTTTTTAGTGTTTTTCAGTATGTGGGATTATGAACATACAGTATTTAGTGATAAATAGCTTATTTTTAAAAACAAATTTTTACTCTCCGACCATATGCCTGTTCTGGTGAAAAAGATAATCTTCTAGTTAAAATAAATGATAGAATTCTCTCTGGTAAAAAGCTATTATTTTTGTTTCTTCAGTTAGGCTCTGTGATTAATTAAATGAGCCTTCTATTCAATAAATATTTTGAGGTGTCTTCTATAAGCAATGTCAAATAAGGCAAACAATATTTTATAGAATATGCCCCCATATGCCTTTTTAAAATGTAACATTTAAACAATATATATGTTAGATGTTAATTACGTATTCCATCCAACATTTCCATTAATAATAAGCCCGTCCCATTTTCAACCACAGCAGAAAGGGGGAGCCTCTTAGCTTCAGCCATATGCAAATTATTTAGGAGTTTGCAAATTGTTTGAGCAGTCATGGATTCAGAATCACTTCTCACTCCCATTATGGCTTTTGTTAAAACTAAATGCCACAGGGAGGAAAGGGCAGAAATCTGTCCTGTGCACTTGAAGACTAACTGGTTATTGATAGACCAGCCCCTAGCAGCCCAGGTTCGACTACAAAGCCAAAATTCCCATGTCAGTGTCCTATGACCATCCCTCCATTTATCTGGCTCAACTTGGCTTTTTTCCCAGCAGCTCTTTGCCCTCTGTTGAACACTTTGGGCTGAAGTGTGAATATTCTAGTCGGTAATCTTTATGAATTCTCTGTTGCCAGGTTTTCAGAAAATACAGTAATAGCGGTTTGAGTTTAGGAAAAAAAAAGTACATAAAAGCTCTTCTGGTTTCATTTGATTTTTTTAAAGAAACAATAGTGTTTATTTATCGTGTTCGACTTAGAATTTTTTTGGTATTCATTTCTCTCAATTTTAATAAGAAACTGAACTCAATAACATCTTTAAAAAACAAAACAGTTTTCAGTTGAGGGTGGGTGAGGAAGTTATATGAAGATTGAGTGGGAACCTCAACCCAAGGACATAATAGACAAGAAACAATTTTTTTCTCCTTTTTCTTCAGAAGTAGTCTTCCGCATGGCTTAATGTGCTAACATAACCCCGGTTCCAATATTTCAAAAGATACAGAACTTCCCAGCATGATGATAAAGTTTTCCTGTGTTCCAATAATAAAACCTCAACGTACCAGTGATTTCCAGTTCCTTTGTGGCTCAGCAACTTGTGAAGACCAACTAAATCCTAAGTACCCAGCCTGCAATATCAGTGTGGGAGTCGGAAACAGATGTTCACGGGACAATGCCATTTGTTGTCACTGTCGATACTATGTGGCAACTTTCCCAAATGAAATTGTTTGTGGATGGAAAAGAATGTAAGCAGTGATTCATGCCCAGGATTTTTTTTTTTTTTTTGTCCTGCAGGCTAACCGTATTTTATTTGTTTGAAATCATAGAACATTCAGGGATTAAAAATTTAAGTATAATTTAGTATTAGAATATCTTCCTTTTTTTTTGCTACTTTCTCCTAAAAGGAATGGCTGTTTATAAAGTTTTATAAAGTTTATATGAAAGTTTACTGAAAATAGTAAATGCCTTCTTTTATCTGAAAATGCTGAGAGCAATTGGCATTTTTCAGTATTTTTTGCCATAGGGCAGGTACAGGATTGTCACTTAAATGAGTGACATGCTTTGCTTATTATTTTTGTTAATAATTTGGAAGTGTAGAGATTTCTAAATAATCGAACACTAAGTAGAAACATTTGTTGGTAATAGGTGGCATTATGTGGTCTTGGTTTGAGATTTTCATGATTATTATAAAAGTGCCTTCCTTAACTCATACTTACTATAAGAACAATGGATTTAACTGTGTGAATTAAATATTAATTTATAGAGAAGGTTAAAATGTGCTTACAGTGTAATATATACAACAAAGCTATTTAAAAATTAGGCTGACCATGTCAGATAACATGTACAAATGACCTTTTTCAAGAAGAAAACTTAACAAGAGTTCAAGATATCACTCTAGCTCTGTTTTTATAAAAAACAAATTTTAATCCATAACGAAAGCCTTTTAACATTTATTCATAACGGCAGATACGTAAGGCCATAATGATAAAATGTTTTATGTTCTTTTAAAAACATATATTTCTTACAATTAGGTATCTCTAATACATGTAAATTATTTTTAAAAAAATCTGACTTTTAAACCATAGCCAAAGAAAAGATTGGCATCACATATAGTGGAAAGAGTTTGAGGTTATGTAGCAAGAATCCATAGTTCTAGTTATATGAACTGATTTTCACTGACCAAAGTTATAATAAATTCTAGTTTTATGACTCTCTCTCTGGGCTTTCCTTTTCTCATCTGCAAGATAGCGAGTGGGTCAGGTTGGATGACTTCTGGTATCCTTTCAGGCTCTTATACAAAACATAAAATATATATATATTTTTAAACTTTTTAATTGTCTAATGTAACATATATACAAAGCAAAGAAATAAAAAAAACAATAGTTTTCAAAGCAATCTTCAACAAGTGGTTACAGGACAGATCCCAGAGGTTGTCATGGGCTACCATACGATCTTCACAGATTTTTCCTTCTAGCTGCTCCAGGATATAGGAGGCTAAAAGGTATAAATATTGCTTTATCATCACAATTGAATTTTTTTTCTTTTTAGTGAAAAAGAACATATATACAGAAAAGCAATAAATTTCAAAGCACAGCACCACAATTAGTTGTAGAACATATTTCAGAGTTTGGTATGGGTTACAGTTCCACAATTTTAGGTTTTTACTTGTAGCTGATCTAAGATACTGGAGACTAAAAGAGATATCAATGATTCAGCAATCATTTCATTGCTTAAGTGCTATCTTCTCTGTAGAACTCTACCATTACCTTTGATCTTTCCATTCCTCTCTTTAGGAGCAGGCTCTTACATTTATTTATTCTAGTTTGCTAATGAAAACGTTTAGGTCTTCAATTTCTACTCTCTAGCGGTCAATAGTAACCTTTTTAGATCATAAACACCTTTGAGAATCTGAAGAAAACTATTATTATTCTTCCCCGAAATAGTCATAAACAGAAAATTTTGTGATCAGTTCTTAGAAAGCCCAGTGATGGGCTCAGATAATGAACCCTGGTGGCTGTTCACAGAAGGTTGATAGCCTTACATTTTTGTGAAGAGTTAAGCCGGCATTTTGAAATCGCTCCATATTTTGTCCCCAGAACTTTCTTATTATTTGAACAAAGTTAATTTTAGTTTTTAACATTTCCACATGTTAGATATTTGACATCGCTGAAAACATAGCAATGTGAGTTGACACTTGAGTGCCTATTGTGGGTCAACACGCTTGAAGAATGAAAGAACACATTCCCCGGTCAAGTAAAGGCCAGTGCAGCAGTTGGAAGAGATTGTGTGTGTGTGTCTTGAGTATAGGGGTGGCAAGGGCTGCCATCATGTCCGAGCTAGAACCCTTGCTAGGGAACAGGAAATGAATGGACCAAAGTGTGTTTGCATCTCTCACTTCATCATTGGCCCCTGTGAATCAAGACCCTTTTTTTTTTTTCACAAAACATTTAAAGTTTAATGTTCTTACCAGAGAGATAATGGGACCAGAGAGGACAGCATCATGCTTTGTTCTTTTTTTCTGGGCAAGGGAATTTCAAGGAACACTTGAATGTAGAATGACTGGAGAAAGTCATACTGAGAAAATTATCAAAATGATTAATCCAAACTAGAAATTATTTATAATTCAGATTTAAGAGAAATTAAACCAGTGGTTACCTTCCAGTCTAGCTCAGTTTCTCTCTCTTTTTAAATTAGTCATTCATGGATAATTCTACAGTTTCTTTAGTTATAATATCATTTGGAGAAGGCTTTAGACTTTTAAAAGTACTTTCAGACAAATGGTCTCATTTGATCCTTTAGTTATGAGTATTTCTTTTGTGGTTTCACATAACTGAACATATGCAGTTCATTTTAATGACCAGTATAAGCCTCTAAAAGTTGATTAAACCACTGTTTCACCTAGCAGTTTTATAAGTTTTCCTAAAACTTTCTTTTGACCTTCATAACTATAGCTTTTAACTTTTCAAACTGACGCATCTTTCATAGGCTCATTTTTCCATTTTTCAGATCCTATGAATTTCTCTGTATTAAGGTTTAATTTGATGATTTTCTATCGCCTGTGCCTGGCAGTCACAGTAACCACACAGCATTAGCCAGAAAACAGAAATTCTAATCCTGATGTTACAGGAAAGGCCCCGATTCCACTTGACAGAAATGATTTCAATTAGAGAGTCCCTGAGCTACCTTTTATATTTCACTAGAACAAATGTTATTGGTTTAAGAGGAAATCCTTGGATACCAGAAAACCCACTCGCTCCGTGGAGCAGAGTTACTTAGAGCACTCTGAATCCCATCTTTGATCTCCAGCAATATTTTTCTCTGTTATGTCACAGAGGTCACCTGGCTCATGTGTGACAAACTGCCTGCATAAGTCACGGTGCCAGTGGCAGAGATTTGTAACCGTGCCCCTGGTCCATTGCCTTTGAATTATTTCACAGGCCCTCTGCTTTACATTTACACTCTGTCGGAAGATGAACAGGGGACGGGAGTAAAATCAAGGGCAGGGTCTCATCCTGAAGGACAAGGGGAAACAGGTGGAAGGTTAATGGCCCTGCAGCGATTCCACAAGCCTCTCAGGCTTGATATATGGGCCTCAGGCCTAAAACAGGCATTGGCTTTCAAAGATATATTATTTCATTTGAGGAGAGACATTCTGGAGTTCCTGCATTTGTCTGCTGATAGATGATCCTCTGTCCACAATTGGTTATGGCGTGTGAGTTTTCCTTGGGCCTGCTCCCGTACATAAAATTTTTGCTGAGCTCTCCAACCTTTCACATGCCTTTAAGAATGGGACGTGTGCAAGCCCGTTGGCAGACTGTTGGATTCTTGTTGCTGCTATTTTAGTAGTTCCTTTTGAACCATGAGGCAAGTGGAGGATGAAAGACGCTTCTGTTCATTCATACATAACTTGATAAGGGTGGCCTTGCAGGAAAAAAAGAAAAAAAAAGAAGTTGAGAGGGATATTGGGAATCAAATGTGTGTCAGTCTGGTAAGATGAGCTCAGTCCAAAATGCAGTCATTTGAGTTTCAAAAGTTGCTTACAAAAAAAAATAGACACCATCAAACAACTTTTGACTTTACAACTGTTTTGCACTCCCCCTAAGACTTTAACAAATGGTTTACTCTGTTTTATCATTATTTTCAGAAAGTTGTCTCATGGCTCCAGTGTCACAAATGAGTTGAACTGGTCACTAGATTAATGGAGCCAGTTCCTGGAATTAACCTTGTGTGGCCTCTAAAAAGTTGGACTAAATAGTCTTAAGGCTGCAAAAATCACTTAACCACTACCTCCTAATGATGATAGATTTAATATTTATAAAAATATTTGGAACCCTAATATGCTTTAATTTACAGTATTTTGAAATTAATTATTAACTCTGTTTTGGGGCGGGTCTATATAAACTCTTTTGGCTTTTTAAAATTCCTGGTAACTGCTATATTAGCCCTGTCACCGAGATAATGCTTATTTTTATGGCAAGTGTTAAGGAAGAATGAGCTCCATAAACTCACTATCCAAGCAAAAGGTCATTTTTCTTTCCAGTTCTTTTCAGTTTCTCTTTCTTTTTTCCTATTTTTTTTTTCTTCCCAGTTCCATTGCCCCTGTACTTGGTGAATCCTCATGTCACTGTATAAATATCAAAATTCAATTTGTAGACACTTTATCCTGAATAGTTTTGTCAAAAGCAAGTTCTTCATTTGGAGATATTTTCCATTATCATCATAGATACATTGGCATCTATCTAAAAGAAGTTAAAGTTGGGCAACCAATCTGAGAATATATAAGCACCAATATAATTTAAGTTTTGAGCGAGAGGAGATGCCATGCAACAAATTACAGATACTTTCACATATATATATGCTACAATGTACCTCAACACAATCCTTATTTATGCAAAATCCAATCAGCCTTCAGAAAGATGCAGTATCTGCCCATTGGCCTCTGTTAAGAATGGGATTGTAAAGATGTTCTTTTTTTTTCCTCTGGAATGTTGCAAAGAGCAGATTAAACCAGAAGCAGGAAGACTGAAAAGACATGTTTAGTACCTGCAGGAAGAAAATGTAGTAACTTTTTTAAAGGAAAGATTAAGAATCAGTAATTATATAGACAGTTGTACAATGAGTGTTAGCAGCCAAGGGAATCTGCTTTTCCACTTGTTGCTTAGATAAATGGATAAAAAGGCTGTCCAGGATTGCAAGCCACCAGCTGGGAGTACCATAGATAAAATAATCCCAGCAGAAGGACAGGTCCCAAACCACACAGGCATGCTTTTCAATCACAGAATATAATGTGGTTGTTATATAGGTGGGTTTTTTTGTTTGTTTGTTTGTTTATTTGTTTTGCTTGTGGCGTATGAATGTCTCATTTTCATGTTTGAAATGTGACCGACTTTATTTAAGTCATAATAACTTTCCCCTGTGGTATTTCTGTGTAGATCACAGTCCTGTGGATTATGTCAGTTCCTAAAGCAAAGATCAAATCCAAGAGCTGGTTTTAACTGGTTAAAATGGAAGCTCATTCTGAATTAGTACTGCCAGACTTCTGCCTGTCAGTGCCTCATAGCTCAGATGGACACCTCCATAAGCTGTTCCATAGGAAGCCAAATACTTGCAAAGAGTCTTTTAATTGCTCATTTGCTGTTGGACAAAATGCTAACTGCAGAAAGACTTCAAAGCCAGTGGAATCTGCATTGAAAACAGGATCTCAATACTCATAGTCCCTTATTGTTGCAAAATTAGAATAACAAATGTTCCCAGCATGAAGCCAACATAAACTTGCCTGAGTATTATTGAATCTGAGACATATTCAACTTTTTTTTAACAGCAATAAAAGAGGCATATTAGACTGTTTGTTATTCTATACTGTTCATTTTAATGATATATTTAGGTCTCCACCACACTTTGAGTTTTTACGTGTAATTACCCGTATTAAAAAAACACTCATTAGTGTTCTGTTCCACTGACTTAATTATGCCCCTTAATTAAATCTTGACTAACAGGGGGTCACTGCAGTGTCAGTGGGATTTGTCACTGTTCGTCAGCAGGTGTCTGGTTGCATCTATTTCTGGTTTTCGTATAATTTGAGTATTTAGGACTTACTTTTTTCTAAATGCCAGAGAGAGTTCTTATTGGAGAGAAGGAACAGCATGTATTTGACAGGCAGCTGTTCTCTGAAAGCTTGTTTGTACTAGGAAATTTTTGTTTTCGTTAGCCTAGAAAAATCTCAGGATTAGGAGAAAGATGCAGAAACAGACTTGGATAACATCAGATACACTTTCTAAAAGATCGATATGTTTATTTTTTCAGAAATTATGCTTGTACTAATGTATACAATTTTAACAGATCCTTGAAGAACAGATCATTATTTTTGTTATGGGAAGAGTATCACATAATACTTTGTATTGGTTAATTATTTGGCTCACATTTGCCATTTTAGACACATAAAGCACATTACAAGAACACGGATCAAACTGAAATAAGGAAATTGTCTTTTATATCTAATGTACACACAAAAGTCAATTCATTATTGGGATGGGTCTTAATAATACATTAATATAGTTATGTTTTCACATTCCACATTAGAATGCTTTAGACTCAAGATTTTAGTACATTACTTAAGGGAGATAAAATTCCCATGTTTGTGTATATAATAGGCACCTAATGTTGATCTGAATAATTGATTAGTCCACTCAGGCTTTTATAATTAGTTGTTGGCGTTTCAGTATAAGCCCTCAAAACACTTGCTGTGAATCTACAAAGCTTTTATATTTATTAATCTGTTTTTAATCTCATTGTGTGCAAGCTACCTGAAAAAGCATTTATATATTTTTTCTATGTTGGCCCTTCCAACATAAACCCTAAGAAACCAAACTTGAACTAAATGTTTCTGAGTTTTTCACTCTAAAAGGTCTTGTAGTATGAAATAATTTAAGAATAATGCATTTTCATTTAAAGGTAAAGTGTCATTATCAGACTATCAACAATACAAAACAGCATTGTAGCCTTACCACCATCTGTTTCAGTTTGCTTAAGCTGCCAGAGTGCAACATACCAGAAATGGATTGGCTTTTACAAAGGGGTTTATTAAGTTACAAGTTACAATTCTCAAGCTATAGACATGTCCATATTAAAACATCAGCAAGAGGATACCTTCTTGGAGGAAATGTTACCGGCATCTGGGGTTTCTCTATCACATGGGAAGGCACATGGCGACATCTGCCAGTCTTTCTCTCCTGGGCTCTGGTTTCAGTGGCTTTCTCTCTCCTCCAGAGGCTTTTCTCTGGATTTCATCTCTTAACTTCTCTTTCAGCTCTGAGTTCTCTCCAAAAAATGTCTCTTCCTTAAAGGACTCCAGCAAGTGGATTAAGACCCACCTTGAATGGGCAGGGTCACATCTCCATGGAAACGACTGAATCAAAAGGTCCCACCCAACAATAGATCTGCCCCACAAGATTGGATTAAAAGAACATGGGTTTTTCTGGGGGGTACATAACAGTGCCCCATTACATAGTGTCATTATATAAAGAGTTTATTTTTATTGATTAACCTACAAATATGACAGGGGCAGAATAAGAAGTAATTTAAAAAGAAATAGAAGCAGTAGTTCAACTTCTTGCATTTCTAAATTACAAATTAATTTGTTTCATCCTAATTCCAATGGCCTCTTCTTAAATAACAAATGTCTTCATTTGCTGTTCCCTCCAAGTTCTCTTAGTGGTTTTAAGCCATCCAAAAGTGAACGTGTGAACTTACACGTTTCCTTATCCAATTCAAATAGTGAGAAGGTAAGAATTTTTATGCATTCTGTGGATTCCTGTTCAGCCTCTGAGTTATCCGTGGATAGTGAAAGACCAGGTTCTGTGTATTGTGTACCGTGTTCTGTGTGTGAGTGCATGATTATTTCTGAATCTTGGAGTCTAAAAAGAAAAAACAAAAACAATAATAAACCAGGAGACAATAGCAATATTTTTAATAAGTTTATTGTTAGGAGCTTCATGTAGGTGAATAGGTCACAGAGAAGGGTGGCAATCATGAATAAGCAATGGATTTTTTGAGCCTGATGGAATCTGTAAGAATATTTTTTCTATGTTATGGCTAAATGAGACCCATTATGTCAGTTTTCAGATAAATTCATAAAGCTGTTATCGGCGTGTGCCTCATATCTGCCATTATTCTTAGTGAATAACAAGTTATATCATGCAGTTTCATTTAAAATGCATCAATCCTTTTGTAGTAAGCTCTCTAATCCATTGATTCGATAATACGAGAACAATAAGCAATTTGGCAGAACAAAAATACAGTGTGTTCTATCCACGAATACAAAATGTAACCAAGAAAACAGAAATACACTTACTAAAAGATTCAGATTTTCTAGCCACAAAATAGTGGTGTGGTTGAGTACTGCCAAAATCAAACTTATTAAGGATTCCGGGACTGCCTTCTAAGCAGTGTTATACCAGCACAACTGACTTGTTGACACTTGGCAGTGGGGGACAGTCACAAGAAGCCCAGGCTCTGCTACGAGGCCACTCCGTGTGGGTCACTGCTCATTGGGAGGACTGCTCTGTCCAGGGCCGAAGGCCAGACAGTCAGAGATGGATGAGCTCATGCCTTCCCTAGTTCTCGGTTATTCACCTAGTTTGTTTAAGGCTCAGTTTCCTCGTCTGTAAAAGAATACTGCCTCTTTCTGCAGTTTTACTGAAGGCTAAATGACTTTAAGACAAATTCAAGTTCCTGGTAGATAGTATATGTTCAAGAAATGTCAATCCCCTACTTCCTTAAGAGATGCTTAAAAATCCCGGGTGCTGTATGTGATTAATTCAGCAAATGTTTAGGCATGCTCAAGGCACTAGGGATAGCTAACTTCCCTGTTACCACAACAGAGACCTCCTAATGGGGAAATAAGGTGGGCTTTGGAGTTAAAAACAACTTGCCCTCAAACTTGCTGGGGCTCTGCCGCTTATGGCCATTCACTCATAGGAAAGGAACCTAACTCAACTTCAGCATCGCCGTTTGTAAGAGGGATCATGCACATCTTAGATGGTGAAGTAAGGTAGTATTTATAAAGCGAACTGTGTTAGAACCTGGATACATAGAAGTGAACTAGAAATGGTCTCTACCCTCAAGGAGGGAGGGCACATGTATAGAAATATGAGTACCAATGCATTTTCTTTTTGCGAATAGTCTAAAGTGCTGTTCCTGAACTTGTATCCCGACATTGCCAAATCAAGAATTAGATTTCAGGAACAGAATACAAAGAAACACCTACTGAAGACCAATACATTTTATTGTTTGAACCAAAAATTGTATCTATTCATTTGCATTTGATATTTCCTCTACAGCTGAATAGAATTTTCTAAGACAATTTTCTTAAGTCTTGTGATTCCTTCCCATTTCCTTGGGTCGATGAGAACTGTTTGGTCCTTATCAGCTCAAGTATAGAGGAAGGAGAGAAAGGGTAGTGTTTTTATTTTTGAGTGGTCTCTGTATAAATCCAATGTACAGACATCCACTGTGCCAACACATACTCCTTTTCCACCAGCATGTGTGTACATACACTCCTCCTTGCAAAACCCTATTCTTGAGAAAGAATGAAATTTGTACTTTGAATTTGTGACCCATTCTTTCTCTTATGGAAGGTGAGGAGCCTCTTCTCTTCACAGTTAATTCTCCCTCTTGTATGCCCCACCCCACTTTCTCTCACCACCAGTTTTCTCATCCCTCACTAAGATTTTAATCTTTCCCACCCACATACATCAGTTCAGAATATGTGCAAGGCTCCCCTTCCTCCTAAAAATTACAAGTGTGCCTCGCCCCCGATCACCATCCTGCTATTTCTGAGCATGGCCCATTTGTTCTACCTCTTCTCTGTCACTCCACGGCCAACTCCATGTAGGTGGGATTCTAAAGCCAGGGAGCAAGGCGGCTGTGCTCCCACTTCTCTGTGGGAAATGATTCTCATGAATCTTAAACACTATCAATGACATTGGCCACACCCCCTCGTCTGTATCCTCTCTCCCCATTTTACATCCCTGTCATCTCCACATCCCTGAAATTCCTTCTGACACAAACTTCCTGGTCTTTACTCAGCCTTCCTCTCTGAGCGCTCCTTGTAACTCCCCTTTGTGGCTCCTCTCCCTCTACCTGACCCCTAAATACTTTTCTCTGTATGTCTGTTCTTGGTTCCCTTTCCTTCCCACTCTACACACTCTTAGTGACTTCACCAATAAACTCAATTATGCCATATCTCTTCTTTCAAACTCCACAGTAGCATTTTCAGCACTTGGTGAATACACAAATGTCTGTTGCCTCCAAGAGCCTTCTTTTAGTTATCCAAGGTTGGAATCTTTTCTTCCTGTAGTCCCATACAACAACACTTTTCTTCCAGTTTTCATCCTAGATTTTTTTATTCGATTGTGTCATTCCTAACTTTGCACCACACACACAGAAAAAGTTAAAACACAACTCAGTGTCTCATCATTGCCATCTTTTCGTCCCCCACCCCATGACTCACTCCTTCACTGCAAACACACCAATTTTTTTTACAATCTTCAAACCTCTGTGCTTTTGCTCAAATTGTTTGCTTCGCTTAGATACCCATTCACAACATTTTTTTTTTTACAGACCTGAGCTTAAATACTAATTTAAGGAACCTTTCTCAGTTGCTCAATCTGGAAATAATTAATCAACATTTTCCCTATATTACCATAGGATTTTGCTTGTTATTTCATTTTATCTATAGCTCTTTTTTTTTTTTTTTTACAAAAGGAGAATTTAATAAGTTACAAGTTTACAGTTTTAAGCCTGTAAAATTGTCCAAACTAAGACATCCAGGGAAAGATACCTTAATTCAAGAAAGGCAAATGGGTCAGGAACACCTCTGTAAGCTGGATAGTCACATGGCTGGCATTTGCTTAGTCCTTTGTCCCTGGGTTCCATTGCTTTCAGCCTCTGTTCCTGTGGGGAGCCCTCACTTTGCTTCTCCGGGGCTGGCTTTCATCTTTTGGCTTCTCTCGGCTCTCTCCAGGTTCTGGTTTGCTTAGCATTTCATGGGAAGACACATAGCAACATCTGCTGGGCTCTAAGTATCTACAGACATCCGTGTCTCTGCTCTCTCAGCTGGCTCTGAAAACTTCTGTCTTTTTTTTTTTTTTTTCCAATATTTTTATATAAACAACAAACAAATGTACAAACATTCTTGACATCCAAACATTCTTGACATGGTTACAATCAGTGGCTCACGATATCATCACATAGTTATGTTTTCATCACCATGATCATTTCTTTGAACATTTGCATCTCTCCAGCAAAAGAAAGAAAAAAGAAAAAAAACTCATATATGCTATACCCCTTACCCCCCTCTCATTGACCACTAGTATTTCAATCACTCAGTGTATTTTAACCTTTGTTCCCCCTATTATTTGTTCATTTCTTATCCATATTTTTTACTCATCTGTCCATACTATAGATAAAAGGAGCATCAGACAGAGGGTTTTCACAATCACACAGTCATGTTGCAAAAGCTATATCATTATACATCATTTTTAAGAAACATGGCTACTGGAACACAGCTCTACAGTTTCAGGTACTTCTCTCTAGCCACTCTACTACACCATAAACTGAAAAGGGGATATCTATATAATGCATAAGAATAACCTCCAGGATAAGCTCTCAACTCTGTTTGAAATCTCTCAGCCACTAACACTTATTTTGTCTCATTTTTCTCTTCTCCCTTTTTGTCGAGAAGGTTTTCTCAATCCCTGGGTGCTGAGTCCCAGCTCATTCTAGGATTTCTGTCCTACATTGCCAGGGAGGTTTACACCCCTGGGAGTCATGTCCCACGTAGAGGGGGGAGGGCAGTGAGTTTGCTTGCCATGTTGGCTGAGAGAAAGAGACCACATCTGAGCAACAAAAGGGGTTCTCTGGGGTGACTCTTAGGCCTACTTTTAAGTGGGCTTAGCCTATCCTTTGCACGGATAAGTTTCTTAGAAGCAAGCCCCAAGATTGAGGGCTCAGCCTATTAATTTGATTGTCCCATATAGTTCTTTTTATATATTTTTTCTAAGCCCTGAAAGCTATTGATTTGACAAGTGTGGTCATGGAACTATTTGAAATTGGAAATGACAAAATCTGGGACATATGGCAATCACAAAATTACACCCCTTTCCTCAGAGTGATGATGTCATTTCAGGTCCTGAAGTCTCTGGAAAGTTCCATCATACACTCATGAGAGGGTGAAGATCAAAAGGGCAAATAGCATCTTAGTATAATTTGAAAATAGTTTTTAACTTTTGGACTCCAGGACCACACTTGTAGAACTATAGATGTAAAGATAATCTTTGTTGTGGGTACCTACTCTTTTATAGGGACTAAAGCTTGATGCCAACAGAATAAAATTCCTGAACTGGAATTTTCAAGTCGGCGAGTAAGTGGAGTGGTGAGACACCTTGGTGGTGGTGGCGGGAGGTGCAGCACTTCTCAGTGCCCCAGGATTTTCTCTGACTACCAGTGGTGGTGCACCTGCTCTCCCAGAGGGACATCAGATGGTCAAGGGTAGCCCTGAGGGCAGCACAGATGTGTGTGGGACACCAATAAGCAGGGACAGGCTCTCTTCGCATGTTAGCCGCCTTCCCCTCCCAACACCCGTTTGGGGTCACCATAAATCCCCCCAAAGATGACGGGCCTTCTGAGAACCTCAGCCTTGTCCTCATCTGGTGCCACCCTAGGCTTTGACCACTTTGAATCACCATTAAGGGCTTCTCTCACAGCTGCAGTTTCTTTCTGGTCTACCCTTAAGTCACGTGAGAAAATTAGGGCAGAGAACTTTTCTAAAGAAACGAAAACCCTGGAGTTATTGCTTTGAATGTCAATTTATATTGAACTCTTATTTACTTGTAATACTTGCTAAGGGTTAGGAACTAGTTCTGACTTTAATAGAAGAACTATGATGTACTCTACTAATAGCTATTATTTATTGAGACCAGGCCATATCCTAAGTTCTGTGTATACTTTCACTGTTAGCCCTCACAACAAGATGAGAGTGGTGAGGGCCAGTAGAGTTAGAACCTGACTAATGCCAGAACAAGGCTTAGGGAGGTGAAGCCATTTGCCTGTGGTCACACAGAACTGATGACAATTGTTGGAGCCCGGATTTGCCTCCAGACATGTCTGACCCTAAATTCTTCCACTTTGTCACTGCAGTGCATTGTTCCCCTCCCATGTTTCTATACCTAAAATGTTGCTGTGTGGGTGTGTGTAGGCGACTGTGTGTCTGGAGTTTTCTAGAGCTTTGATATTCAAATTGTGGTCCTGGCAACATTGGCCTCACCTGATAACTTGCTAGACTCGTGGAATCTAAGGCCCCGGACCTGCTGAATCAGAATCCACATTTCAACAAGACCCAAAGGTGCATGTAAGCATGTAAAAGTTTGAGAAGCCATCTCGAGCACAGTTGTATCTTCCTGAACTCTAAGGAGAGAATTAAGTGAAGCCATTCGTAGGATATGCTCTTCTCCTAGGGCTGCCATGACAAATGACCACAGACTCTGTGGCTTAAAAGAACAGATATTTATTCTCTCTCAGTTCTGGAGGTCAGAAATCCAAAATCAAAGTGTCAGCAGGACTTCTTTCTCTCCCTGATAGCTCTAGGGAAGAATCCTTCCTCTCCTCTTCCGAGCTTCTGCTGATGGCGACTAACCTTCGCGGTCCATACTTGTTGCACAGCTCCAGTCTCTGCCTCCATCATCACAGGTCCCTCTCCCAGGTGTCTCTTGTCTCTGTGTCCCCTTTCCTCATTTTATAAAGACAGCAATCCCTGGATTGAGAGCACACCCAATCCAATGTGACCTCACCCTGATTACATCTGCATCAGCTCTGTTTCCAAATAAAGTCACTTTCTGAGGTATTGGGCTTAGGACTTCAGCATATCTTTGGTGGGAGGACACAATTTGACTCATACAGGACTGCTTGCTTGGAAATAACGTTCATACCTTCAGGAGAAAATCATGCTTTATCTCATATGAACTCATCCCAGAGTGAATGCATTAACTCTTGTCCATAAATTTCTTACATAAGACACTAATTCTTCAAGACTCCCTAGGTTGCAAAGAAAGATGTGCTATATCTTTTGGTGAGTCATATTTGCGGTCTACCTGCAGTACGCTTTATTAAAAGCAAGCCAGCAAACCCATTCAAGAATGTGGTTTGTGGTAGAGTCTAATTTGTACCACTGAGTAAAGGTCACACAGAGGAGCTTGTTAATGCACTCACTCCGGGATGAGATCAATCTCCATACTTCACCTTATTGATCTGGTAGCTCATTGGCGCTCTCTTCCTTGAACTGATTAGCTCACGTGTGAATGGAGATGGATAGCTTTCTGGTGCTGAGGGGATGCCACCCCTGGCAAAGAGGTGATGTTTTTACTTCCTCATTTAGGTGGTCCTTTTGGTTGCCAGCAGCAGGGTATAAGGAATTAAGATCTTTTATTTATCAGTTACTCAGGGGGAAAAGGGGGGCTTTAAAAGAAATAAGATTGCTTTTCTATTAGATAGAGTTGTTCTTCCTTTTGTAATTTTTATAAATCATGTGCGCTCAAAGTAGAGATTAAATTTATCTGAATATAGGTAGATGGCTTGCTTTAAAGTGTAGCATTGATGTTACCAAAACAGTTCATTTCTTAATGAAATGATAGCTGCTCAATGTGATCTGTAGGGCTCAGGAGTAACCTCCAGCTTCCTAGCTGCCATTCCTGTGCATACGTGACCATCTAACTGCAGAATCACTGGTGCTATATGGATTAAGAGTTAGATTTACTGGTCATTAAAAGAACTCTGTAAAGTGTAGTGTTCTTCTACAGTCCTCACCTAGAAAACAACATAAAGGACTGTATTAAGTATAAAATAACATGTAGACTATCCGTCTTAGTAAGTTTCCACATCTTAGAATGCGCCTCTAATGTCCCCCACCTTTGTGAAGGCAGATGATCACAGTAAGGAAGAGCGTTTACCCCACAGCCAGACTCTCAGCTCCTTTGAGCAACTGAAATAACAACCAGACCTCAAAGTACTCAGTCTGATCTGCTGTTTCCACCGCTGGTGAGAACTCAGCAGGCAGTTCAAAATGGAATGGGACGGGTGGGCCACGATGGCTCAGCAGGCAGAGTTCTCGCCTGCCATGCCAGAGGACCCGGGTTTGATTCCCGGTGCCTGCCCATGTTTAAAAAAAAAAAAAATGGACTGGGACATGGGTAGAACTGGTTTGGAATGGGGCTGCACAAATTCAACTAACCTTGAGCATCTACTACAGGCCAGGCATTGCACTGGATCCTGCATTGGTGGCAGATTGTTAGATACTCTAACTTATGACAGGGTTGTTATTATTTGATATCCTCTAAAGAAAAATCCCTTAGCTTCATGAAGAAAGGTTTTAAAATAATTTGGCAAGGAAGAGTCCTAAGTGGTCACAAAAAAACAAAAGGGAACATACTGCATGATGAGCCTGGAAACATTTGCTTTCTAACTTGTGTGTACTGGCCAACATTATTAAGACAGGGACATGTGACAGATTAATTGTTTTTTTTAATATGCTCAGTTGGTGGTTCATTTTTATTTCTACCAAATGGTTTATCTCCAATTATTGGGACCCCAACCACACCATAGTGCTGCTTTCTTAACACTCAGTACAGTAGGATATTTGCTGTATAACAAGCTGCCTGAAAACCAAGTTGGGTTGTATGGTTAGTGTGTCATAATAACCTTTCTTGAGATTTGGAGTCTGGAGTCTGGAAACAGTTGGTCAGTTCAATTAAAAAATTAATTGGCTGAATGAATTGGCTTAATTTCCTTCTTGTTTGACATGAATCAGCTAGCCACTCCAACAAAATAGCCAACCAGCTCCCCTGTAGACCAGCGTGTCATTGAACTGTCAAGGTCATGGTGTATGTGAGCAGGTATAAATAGTGCACACGGGCAGTATGTGTGTGAGAAGCAATGAGGATACCTCTAGAAACACAGAGAACCACACCACTGCTTCTGTTTCCCTGAAGTGTATTTTTCCTCAGAAGAGCAACCTCTACACGTGGAAGATGTAAATAATTTCTTCAAACAAATATGCCCACTTTTTATAACATAAAATTAATCATTGGCTTGGCTATTCCTTCCTATGAAACCTAGAAGCAGCAGAGAGGAATACAGTGCTCTCACCCTCTTTTCTTAAAGATGTTTCACCCCACCCCCCTCCTCCACTTCCATTACAGATGAGTTCCTTCAGTGCAAAGAATGCTTACTCCCATTTTATGGTGGAATAATTGGGAAAATGAAATTCAATAACTTGCAGCTCACTTTTTCAGCCACGGTTTCAGGAGCCTGTATTCTGTGTATCAGGATAGCTGTGCCAGGACTAAATTCTCACAGATACTGATTTATGTTTAATCTTTCATCATTGTATTCAGATATAAACCCAATTGTTGTGTGGTTTACCAAGAGTGAATAAGGAAAGAACTAACTAGAGATGTGGAGCACATAGAGGAATTGACCCGAGACAACCTATGGAGTCCTGGCCCCATGTCTTAGGGGGGGAGTGTGCTTTGGGGGGGTGGGGGGTGGGTCATAGGCTGCATGTTTTCCACCCTTGTTCTGGGGTACAAATGAAAGTAGAGGACATGGGAAACCCTCCTCACACACAAGTGCGATAGAGCTAGAGATGGCGGCTCTAAAAAATGTGGTATTCATTCCAAAATCATTACATTACAGCTTGTGTAGAATGCTTCCCCCCTTTACTGCCAAGAACTGGAAAATTAAAAAGTGGAACTGGTCAAAATTTGTGCCATGCAAAATTGGTAAATGGTGTTTCCGGGTCATGTCCTTCATTCTTGGAGTTGGGTTCTTAGGTGGGGGTAAGGGGAGGGGAGCTTCCATCTTGCAAGCTACATGCATTTGTGGGAGGGTAATTATGTGAGTCGCTCTGTTCTCTTTTGAGACCTTTTGGACAAAGGCCAGGCCAGGCACAGGCTACCCAGCCCTTTCAGTGAGGACCCACCCACTGAACACCAAGAAGTCAGGGGCATCACTCGAGGGAGCTCTGGACAGAAGTTTGGGGTGTGAGCCCCAAATGCTGCTCCATGGAACACAGCTGGGGAAAGGTGGCTCCCACAGACCTCTGTGGGCAGGGCGCGGTTGCGAATGGGCAGCTACCTTCACTGCACCCGTCCTGACACCATTAGGTAAGTGTATACCAGGCAGAAGTCCGCAGAATCAGATTAAGAAGTTATTTGCCTACATATCTGAAGAGAAAACCCTATTTAATTCTATCATATAATAATCTGTGGATTTTTTAAAACATAACAGCAGTGTAACCTTTTTTTCTTTAGGCTACTTCCTCTTCAGTTTAGCTTACCTAGAACCTCACTCCTGCTTCAGTTGGGACCCAAAGCTGAGCTTCTTGTCACCCTCATACTGTTGTCCCGAAATAGGAAAGAACATCCACCTGGGTTTTAAAAGTCCAGACAATTCCAAGGTTCTATCATTTGGTACCTGTATTTTTGTATTTTTATAACCTCCCAAAGGACTCTGTTTCCTAATTACAAATTTCTTTACATTTGAAATAAAAAAATGTTAAATGACCATTAGTATATTTCCTTGAAGGGAAAAAAAGTAGGGCAACATAATGTTAAAAAGAAAAAACAAAAAAGACCCTCTAGGGAAGAAATAAGAAGATTGCTGGTTATTCCTCTATGAAAAGCACAGAGTGAAAAGAGGAACCCTAGAGTGCCATCCTGTTCTGTGCCCTGAATAACCAAATATGAACCAAAACACGCCTAGACTGCGTTTCCTCCACTGTGAAATGAAGTGGTTGGTCCGAAGGTGGTTGCTAGGTTTTCGGCACCAATCAAGCAAACATGAATTAAGCAAGTGCCTACTATGGGCTGAGGACCAGGGTTGGGTTTCAGGGTGCTATAGTACGAGGCGCCCTCAAGCTGAGAAATGCAAAGGGTCACTGCTGATCGCAGTGCAGGAGGCAGATATTAGATGGGACCTAGTAGAGGTGTTAGCATGCTATGTTTAGAGCACTTTTCAAATGGATATTTCCCAATATGCCCTGTCGAGAAACTTTCTGCAAAAACAAAAATGATTTGCTTTCTGCATTTTGGGGCCAAACTTTTGAAGCCTGTAGCTGTATCCTCAATTGCCCCCACTTTCTAGAGAGAGATTTCTAGGTATCTCTAAAGGCATAGACTCAGGGTACACTTGGCAACATGACCTTAAGAGGTGATTTAAATTATTTGAAAGGACAAGTCTGTTCTCTGCATATCACTGAGTTAACAGGGTAGAGGAATACCTCCAAGAGCCTAGGTATCCAGAGAATTCCCATCACTGAATGGTCCCAGGGGACCTCTCCTTTGCCTCTACCCTAATTTCTGTTGTATTTTTGGTGAGTGATATTTAGGCCACTTGGGTTCTTTCCTCCTTTGTTTGGCCAACTGCCTGATTGCAGCAATCAGCCAAAAAGGACCCAAGGACATCTTAGCTTCTCAAAACTTTATTTTTCTGGCTCTGAAATTCAGTCTACAAGGGAAGAAGTTCCATTGAGCTTTTTAAGGGAGTTACAGAGCATGCACAGTAGAGTGTCCCCACCTTCTCTCTTTCCTCTCCACCTTCTTCTCACAAGGACCTCAATTGTGCATCTGTTTCATAAGGTGTAGGGCAGCCAAAACCTTGCTTCATTTATTCCCTAATCATTGATGTCCATATGGAGCCTCTGCATCCCTAGAATTCTCCTGTGGCTGGAGGCATTGTTGCGTTTAAAGCGTGGTCTGGAGAATGACAATTTCAAACATAACCCCATTGCTCTGTTACCAAAATAACAATCATAAGCACACATACCATCTTTTTTTTAAAAAAAACAATTTATTCACACACCTTGCAATCCATCCAAAGTGTACAATCAGTGACTCTCAGAATAATCACAGAGTTGTGCATTTATCACCACAATCAATTCGAGAACATTTTCATTGCTCTAAAAAGAAAAACCCCATCTCCTTAAACCACCCCCCACCCCCCAATTATTGACACTTAGGCTTGGTGTGGTATCTTTGTTATAACTGATGAGACAATACTGAAATATTACTGTTAACTATAGTCCATAGTTTGCATTTTTTGCATTTGTGCATTTTTTCCCATATCCCACCCTATTATTAATGTCTTGTAATAGTGATGTCCATTTGTTCTAGTTCACAGAAGAACATTCTTATATTTGTACTATTAACCATATTCACTGCCCACATCAGGGCTCACTATGCTATACAGACCATAGTTCATCCTCAAGCTTTCCCTCTGGTGACATGCCCGACCCTAAACTTCCCCTTTCAACCACAATGGCACACACGATTCGATGCTGTTAATTACACTCACGGTAATGTGCTAGCGTCAGCTCCCCACTCTCTATCCTCCTTCTATCTACTGGTAACCTGTATTCTAGATATTAACTCTATGGGTTTGCTCATTATAATTAATTCATATTAGTGAGATTATACAATCTTAGTCACAAATGCCTTCTTGACATTTCAAGCAAACCCAAAGAAAATACATCCTGCTTAAAGGACTTTATCTTCATGGCTTGTGTAATATCTGCCAAGTCTGACATGTGAGGACATTGCTTTAATAAACATAGGAGATTTTTATATTAGAGAAGAAGAAACAGGTAGTTGTCATAATTAAACAATAACCCCACCAGAGAAAGCTCTGGAAAATAGTTCACATTGGTCAACCTTAAAATATGTCTTTTCTCATTTATCAACTTTCCCCCTCACCTGAATTTGTATTCTTTGTACTTCATTTAGCACCTCTCATATTTTGCCTTCTTTTATTTATTTAGATTTGGCTTAACTATCATTAATAACATGTCTGGTATGCATCAGTCACTGAGCTAGGCACATTTACATTCATTTCACGTAATGAAAACAATGACTCAGAGTAACTGGAGTTTAATGGATTAAAGTTATTTGCCCAAAATTATCTGGTCAGTGAGACTGCAGGACGGGAACCCAGGACTCTTAAGTTCCAAAAAGCCCATATATTTCCTGTACAGTGGTCCTGAATGTTGCTGCGAATGAAAGTGTCTAAAATTCATTCCCCCCATTTCTAGATTGTCTCAGTTTATCTGTGGAATAAAACAGACTATCAGAAAGCTGTGTTCTTGGAGCAGATTATCTTGATCCTTCTTAACATAGCCATCAGCTTGCACTGAAGGCGTTAAAGAGAAAGCTCTCTATGAAGCTAAATATTGTATCTTCTGTAAGGATGCTGTTAGAGCTTAATTTACTGCATTTAGAATCTTACTTTGAAAACCCACAGAGAAATTTTTCTCAGGAGTCCAGTTCCAGGAGAAGCTGTTTTGCAAGTAACTGTTTTGATTTTATCTAAAGTACACTACAAATCACGTTAGAAATGGTGTTCTGGCTATAAGGAACCAAATTTGTAGTCAATTTCTAATAACTGAAATAATCCTTAAGGAGTTTATTTTGGGGACCTAACTATTTTTATCTTAAGCTGATTTCCTTACTTTTATTTTCCCTTTATATCTATTTCCTCATTTGCTTTGTTAGTCAATTTTTTTATTGCACTTACATGTAAACTGCTGTAAACTGCTTCAAATATTTTTTAAGATGAGGCATATATATATTTATACATTTGCATGTATTTATTTAGACATTTGGCAATTTATATGCTCCTTTGCATATTAGTTATTTTGCATGGGGTTGTCTTGTTGATCAATTCATTTGTAAGTTCTTTGTGGATGAGAACCAGATTTTAGCTTCATTCTAGTCTTGATTGCACCCAGCACTAGATTTATTGCTGATTGGGATATATCCATAATTTGCCAAGATAAATGACTGCTAGATAAACCACACCCTTGTACAAACCATCCTTTGTAGCTGTTTTTGACAAAATCTGGGGCTGGGTTAGCCATGAAGCTCATTAATCTGCTAATTCCTATGTTTTTAAAATTTGCAATGGACAACCTCATGAGAGAATCATCCCTCTCACACTGACTGAATCATCACTTCATAGGCAATTCTTAGGGAAATATGGGCAGAGCTAACCCGTGTGTGTCAGAGACCTCCTTTTCTTCCCATCCTTTTACATATGTGCAGGCACTGACTCAAGCAGTAGAATGTGATTGATTCCATAAGCCACAAGTACAAATAGTCTCATTCCCTTTGAGTGCCCACCTTAACCAACTCGTGTGAATTATGTGTGGCGGTATGTGGAAACTTAAGGAACAGAGAAGACTACCAGGACTGCTGTGTGAAAATTCCTACTTGGCCCCCAAATATGATGAGCATACTGTTAGCTTATAACTTAATGATATTTAAACAAGCTTTTTGAAATGTGAATAAGAGGAGGAGCAAAATCTGGCTGAAATTTGTCCTTTGGTCTGACAAATTCTGGGAATATAGCTACAATTCAATTATAAAGAAATTGGCTAAAATTGCATTGTGTTTTCTGGTGAGGAACTATACCTCGGTAGTGGTATTTAACCTTCACATATATTCTGCAGTCTTATTTCCAAACATCAAAGGTCCCTCTGACTTATGTAACAGCTATCGTGTTTGTTTCCCAAATGTTCCTCTACTCTTTCACTTTATACCTGGTCACTGGAAGTTGGATAGAACTGAGGAGGCCCCGCTTTCCTGCAAATTAAGGATGTTAAGTGTCGGGCAGTCATTTACCTCCCTTTACATCCAGTTCATGGATGGAGATTTCAAAAGCCTGGCCTCAAATATAGCATATACAATTTATTTTTCAAAGTCCATGGACATCCAAGTTTTGAACTCTTACTCTTTGCAGAGCCCAGATTAACAAATGCATGTTTACCTGTTACAAAAGTTTACAAAAATGCAGGGTCAAAGTGACCCAGCACAGGATGGAGCTAATCAGGGAAGACTTCCTGAAGGAGGCAACTTTAGGTTGGTTTCTTAGGGCATCAGATTTCTAGGTTGGGTTAATAGTATATGCCAAACGGCTAAGAGCACAAACTCTTCAAATCCTTGCTCCAGCACTTTTTTCTTACTTAACTCTCCGTGCATCAGTTTCCTCATTAGTAGAATAGGGATCAGAGTAGTTCCTGCTTCATTGAGCTGTTGTGAAGATTAAATGAACTCTTTCATGTAAAACTTTTAGAACAGTGCCCAAAAGTATTATTTGCTTCCTAGTAGGAGTAGTAGTAAGAGTAACTCATGAACAAGATACAACAGCAAATAGGTGATGTTTGCTAACATACTTAGATGTGATAAGATATACAGTTGATGATACGGGAAAAGACATTTAATGGAAAGCTTCTCCAGCTTTTTCATTACTTGGCTCACATGGAATGTGATAATGTTTCCATGACACACCAGGGTAAACAGGGTAGGTCTAGGGAACTTGGAGGAGAATTGGGAATGCCAGCATGTTCATGCCCAGAGAAATAGCATGGATAATATCAAATAGCTTCTCATAACTGTCTGTATGATGGATTAGGCAAGAGGGAGGAACACATGGACAGTCCTGAATTCTCAAACCCATGTTGAGTTGGTCATGACCTAGGTGGGAGGTAGAATTAGTTTGGACGAGAAGGGGCTGGTGGGAATGGAAAAGAGAGAGCAGGTGTCATGCAATTAAGGCCCTCTGCCTCCTGTTTCCCACACCTGAAAGAGAGTTTAGATTCCAGAGGGATGGGGATCCTCTGTTGCTCCCCTGGAGAAGTAAGTATAGAAAGAGGCCAGAATACTTTCCTGGCTAAGTGTTGACAGACAGATCTTTGTATTGTGAAACAACAGTAACCTAACTAGAAAGTACACTGGGATTACCTCCAGTTATCTCAGAGCAGTGAAGATTTTATGGCTATAAATCTATTGGGTGTTGCAACAATTGACTGAGGGAGTTTTGCTGGCTGGTTTTTTCTCTTGCACATTATTGTTTTCAGTGCTTGTTTAATCATTGTTAGTGTGAAATCATTTTTTCTTGGACTTTGTAGCAGTTTATTATAGGGGTTACAGATAATCAGTGTTCTTTATAAAAACAGTAAGGATAAAAGCAGTTGTATGTCTCCCTATATGCACAGGGCTTTGCCCAGAACAGGTTCTTGTTAACACTTGTTAAACTAATTTTGATTTGCTTTGGTTTTGAGTTTCTGTCCCTGCTTCTGAATATATCTTTATGAATGTCATCATTGTCATAAAAGGAAATATAATGAAATGGACACCCACCTCCAGGGACTTTTTTTTCTTTTTTTTATTAGGAAAAGAAAAATGAAACAATAGCTAAATTTTGTTTGTAGATAAAGAATCCGTAGAATCATCACATCATTTTGGTCTTTTAAAAAATTATACTTTGTTCCAAGAGTTGTTCTAACAGAAGTCACTGAGAAAAAAAAAAAAAAAAAAGAAAGTTTATTAAGTGATCTTGCAACTTTACAGCCTACTTTAAACACAACTTTCTCCAAGAAACTTCCCTAACCTGCAGCAGTCTTCCCCAAGAAATGGAGTAGGTTACAATGCAACCAGGGCTTCTTGTACATATTTGTTCTGGCAAATCTCACATGGAAATAAAATAACAGATTTATATGTCTGTCTCCTATCATGAGAGTATGAGTTTTTTGTTTTTTTTTTTTCTTGGAACATTTGCATCTATTCAGAAAAAGAAATAAAATGAAAACAGAAAAAAAATTTATTCATACCATATCCCTTTCCCCTCCCTTTCATTGATCACTAGCATTTCAAACTAAATTTATTGAGAGTATGAGTTTTTTGAGAGAAACTACTGTGTCTTAGTCACTTCTGTTTTTCCTCAAGTTTCTAATACAAGACTTGGTACATAAAAACTTAATTACCTGACTTGAGACATGGGTTTACGTACACATTAAACAATTAGTCCTTTTCAGTAAAACGTTTTTGTAAAAATATCATTCTTAAAGCTTAATCGCAGTCCGTGATTCATGATGTTAATTTTAGAATGCTTCTGAAAGAGGGAAATAACAATTCAGGTGCTGGACTGTTAAAAGGCAAATGGGGGTGGGAACACGGCAGAAAGATTTCTTGAAGGTAAATATGGGCTTGAGAAAGATCTACACATTTTTCTTCTAATTGTTTGCCAGATTCACTGTTCTTCTGAGAAACACCAGTTTTTAATGATTAACATTTTGGATGGTGGGAAGTTGTGCTTCGTAACAATATGAGGCTTGTATTACTTTACACTCTCATCTATAATACCGATATAAATAGTTTCTCTGATGAGTAACTAACATTTCTGAGATAAGTCTTCCCTTTTATCACAGCTGATAAGACAGGATTATATAAGGTGGTATTGCCAACTAGTGAAAGATTTCAATAAATAATGGAAATTATACTCTGCAGCCCCCTACCTGAGCTCCCTAAATGCTACCCTAAATTGATTCATTGAGGGCATTAAAACCTGGAGAATTGACTCAAAATCAGTAGGCTACTTTTTCCCCTTTCCCAACCTCACTGATAAATGTTTTCCAAAGAAAGATAGCCTCAAAATCGCCAACCTTTCTTATCTAAAGTAAGGAAGAAGCTGATCATCACATTTACCCTGTCACTTTATTCACGGAGCTGCAAAAAAATGATGTCATCCAAAGCCAGTGAAGCTACACACTCGCCAATTTCAAGATAACATAAAATATCACATAATCCATTATGGAAAATAATGAAATGGAATGTTGGCATGGAAAACCTTCTCAGAGAGTGTTGAAACAAGGAATCAATTGCTCAGGAGGGGTGTTAAAATTACAGTCAGTCGAGAAGTCTTTGCCAAGGGCCAGCTGTGGCGCGCATGTGGGAAGGGTCCCGTGCAGGCTGGTGGCGCATTTACTGCAGAATGAATGAGGACTGTCATTCATTCTGCAGACGTTGAATGCATGAGCTGCTCACTTATATTGTGGGCCAGCTACCAGATATACACACAAGTGAAAGAAAATTGTGGAAATTAAGGCAATATGGTCATTGGTTCTTTCACTTAACAAGCATTTATTAAGCGCCTCGTTTATGCCAGGCCCTATGGTAGGTGTCGCAGAAGCTGCAGCTTAAGAGTTTGTCCCTGTCTTCAAGGAGGGCACCGAGATAAACATAGGGAGATTATATGATAGAAATTCATCTGTTAGAGGGAAAGGAGCACGTGATGACATGGACAGCACAAGATACAAGACAAAAAATAAAGTGCTTAGTTATGAGAAATAGAAATGCTCACACTTACCTACTCCTGCAACTGAAAAATAAACAGAGGAGCCAGGAAATATGCAGATTTTAAAAGCTTAATCCATCTCTTTACTGCTTCTGGACATATGCAGCAGTAGGAAAAGGGGGTTTGCTAGAGAATATCTAGCCCCTTAGCAAGAAATTGTTAGGGAATACGGGAAAGAGAAGCCCACTCCTTCCTTGGCAGTCTGTTTTCATAAAGTCATACCCGCACCCACACACATGCAAAGGGGCACAGAGTCAGGAATAAGGTCTGAAAATGATATACCTCATCCTATTTCTGGACATGAGATTTTTGAAAATGCATCCTTATTTGGAAATGTGTCATCAACATCTTAAAAGAAAAGACTGGGAAAAGTCAGTTTTCAATTTTAACATGCCTTAATGCAGCAAACTGCTACCATAAGTATTTCTGTTTATATGAAGGAGTGGGGGCCACCAAATGCAAATAAAGAAGATGGGCCCCTTAATGAGATGGTTCCAGGAAATATAGTCTTTTTTTTCACTTACCTCTTCTTTTCCATGAGGGCAGTGAGCATCTATTAGCTTTAATCTTTCTGCCTGCAAAATGGAAATAATAAATTTTCCTGCTCTGTAAATAGTTTCTTAAGCCTGAGAATCTCCTTTGGGGGTCCGTACATGGACTTTGGGAGTCTATATTCCACCACCCATCTTGAAATTATACACAACATTAACAGGCCTGATTAAAATTAGTTTCTGGGGAGAGAATCTCAAAGTTCAGTATTTCAGACCGTCCTGAAAAAAATGCTAAATAAATAGCTAAAGCTGTACATCTCACACACACACACAAAAGGGCACACTGGAACCAAATTCCCATCCTAGACTGATACATTTACAATAAGATGCTGAGAGTCTATTTACTAGGATGAGGATATAATAAAACCTTGAAGAGCAAAGTGCATCTTGTTTTGAAATCACCCGAGCATCTAAGAGAGAGGATTCCTGGAATCTGCTCTGGGTATAAGGATGTGTATGTTGCTAGGACATTTGGCGATGGCTCCTGTGTCAGCTGTTTGCAGAGAACATCTAGGTGGATTTACATAAGCTGCAGTCCACAGCCTGACTTGCAATACTCCCCAGCACTCTGGAGATTTTCCTCCAGAGGAATGTGAACTCCTAATCTTAACTAGAACAGTACATGATGTTTGGGTGAACATTGTCCCCTCGAGAATAATTTTCACAAAAGCAGGAACTTAATTGACTTTGTTCACCATTCTATCCCAGGAGCTAACACTTATGCCCAACAAATTATAGGCTTTCAAAACTATCTATCTATTTAATGAATGAATTCTTTTGGTCAGAACAGACTTCTTCATTTGAAATATTCCTGATGGAGATGTATTTGGGTATGGCTTTTCCTGATTCCCAAGCCTGATTATTTCTTCCATCTTTACAATTGCTTTTTGTCCTTTGAAACAGAGTTTATATGTAGACTTCCAGTGGGGCGTCTTCTATTTGTGGTTGTTTTGTCATTTTTGCACCGTGTTCTACTTTACAAAGAGCTTTCCAATCTACTGTCTAATTTCATCCTTGTAACATCTCCCTTGCCTATTTTTCAGCTGAGAAAATAAGGTTTAGAGAATTAAGTGGCTTGGTCAGGCTTTCACATCCAGAAAGTATAATCTGTGCCTTGAATCCTTATTTGAACTCTAATTTCAGTGCCTTCTTGACCACATTTGTTGTGTTCTGGATTCAAGGAAATAAGACAGCCACGAGCTCTTATCACCACTAATATAGCAGCAGCAACTTCCTGAGAGTAGAAATGCCTTCACATAGAATCACTCAACTATCCAGAGCCCACTGGATGACAGTTTAAGTGCAAATATGTTAAAGTGAATTAAATTAATTTAGTTTAGGGAATTCTAATACCTTTTGAAATGACTTGGAGACAGAAAAGGGAACCCTTTAGACATGCCACTTAACCTCTTCAGCCCCTATTTCCTCATCTGTAAATTGAATATGATAATAATTCTGTTAACTTCAAAGGCATGTTCTGTGAATCAAATCTGAAATAATATACAAAACCTCCTACAAACTATTCAACATGTTATAAACGATAGATATTTTTATAAATGCATAGTGTGCATCTAAACATGGTCTCTGTATTTGGGTAGGACACCAAAGTTTTTTGGTGATCTACATTGCAAAATAAAAAGTAAACTGTAGCGAGAGAAATGATCAATACATTCTCCACATCTGGGTCATGGGGATATAGACTGTACGTGAGGTAGGTGTGGTTCTGTCATGGAGAAATGCTGTCCCCAAGAGGGCAAGGTGGTTGCCAAGCATAAAATGGCCATTATGAGTCAGCACTTTTCATTTGCATCCTCAAAGCAATCCAGTGAGGTAGGTACAGCTCTTGGCCCATTTTTCAGACAAGGTAACTGATGCTTAGAGAATTTGTGGGAAAATTGTCCAAATCATAAAGCACCCAGACATGGTATTGCTCTGTTCAGAGTTTGCACAGTTTGGATTAACACTGATAACGGAGAATGGCACTGTGCCTCTATCTCCTAAGTCATCTGGGCTGTCATGCTAATTTTCTGTTATGTAAATTTTCTCAGCTTGGCAGCTTGGTAATACCAATTTACTATTTCATCTTCACTTCCATGTATTACCCCTAGATATATAAACACAGGCTTTTTGGGGTCATTCTAATGGGGTCCTCTTAGGACAGTCAGAGGCGCCTGCACCTCCCACAAGCAAACCCTAATAGCCATATTAATGTTGGATAGACCAATCTAATGGAGTGCCTTTTCCTAGCAGCTCATTGATCATAAATACTTCACTTAAGTATTTATACATGACCTAAAAAGTATTTTAGTCAAATGAAATAATGATTTTCAGGGGCAGCGATGTAAGTTCTGAGCATGTGTGCTTTGGTGACCACTGGTGGAGACTTCCTCGCTTACAGTTAGTTCCCTCACATAGGAGATAATGCAAAAAACACAGAAGTAGTTAATGAAAGTGTCATTTTTTTCTATTTCTTTTACAGGTCGATGACCAAATGAAGCTGCTTCAGAACTGCTGGAGTGAGCTCTTAATTCTTGACCACATTTATCGACAAGTGGTACATGGAAAAGAAGGATCAATCTTCTTGGTTACTGGGCAACAAGTGAGTATAGAAACAAACGGAAGTGTCTTTTTATTAAGCATGGTCAGCATGGCAGGAACTTAACTAGGTCAGATGCACTTTTATGCTTTGAAAAGGAGAGATTGGCTACAAATAATTTAGAAAACATGACTTGGTGCACTCTGTGCCTGCTCTGATGATTATAGTTTAACTTGTAAAAGCAAACAGAATCATAAGCGTTCTGGTGCTCTCCGTCTGCTGGGTTTGAAAGTTCTGCTTTGAAGGGTCAGAACGATTGCTAAATCAGAGCTAGAGTTTTTTCCTTCAGCTTCTGCATTAACCTACCTTGCTTGTTAGCTATTTTAAAACCTTATAAATTGTGGAATCCTTACCATTTTATTTTTTTTTAACTTTTTTAATAGTATAGTATAACATATATAAAGCAAAGAAATTAAAAAAGCAATAGTTTTCAAAACACTCTTCAAAAAGTGGTTACAGGGCAGGCCACAGTGGCTCAGCAAGCAGAGTTCTCACCTGCTATGCTGGAGACCTGGGATCAATTCCTGGTGCCTGCCCATGCGAGAATAAAAAAAAGTGGTTACAGGACAGATCCCAGAGTTTGTTATGGGCTACCATACGATCCTCTCATATTTTTCCTTCTAGCTGCTCCAGAATATAGGACGCTAGAGGGCTTAACCTATCAGAATCGACTTTTTTACCTTGTTTTTTTGTGAATAATAACATACACACAAAAAAGCTATAAATTTCCAAGCCCAGCACCACAGTTAGTCATAGAACATATTTCAGACTTTGACATGGGTCACAATTTCACGATTTTAGGTTTTTACTTCCAGCTGCTCTAAAATACTGGAGACTAAAAGAGATTTCAGTTTAATGATTCAGCATTCATATTCATTTGTTAAATCCTATCTTCTATGTATAATTCCACCATCACCTTTGATCTTTCCATGCCTCTCTTTATGGTTGTTTGGGCTATGGCGATTCTAAATTTTTGATATGTTGGAAGGGTCTGTCACTTATATGGGGTAGGGAGATGGAACTATCTGATATTCTGGAGGAGCTGGGCTAGGTTTCAGGACTTATCTTGACCAGGGACCGATATGGAGGTTGTAGGGTTCTGGCAAGTTGTTCTAGTGCCTGGAACCTTTGTGGAATCTTATAAATTGCCCTAGATGTTCTTTAAGATTGGCCGGAATGGTCCTGGTTGAGGGCTGGTAGGTTATGATAGGTAGCAAGGTCTTCCTGAAAATTGCATAAGAGCAACCCCCAGAGTAGCCTCTCAACTCTATTTGAACTCTCTCTGACCCTGATACTTTATTAATTACACTTCATTTCCCCCATTTGGACAGGATGTAATTGTGGATCCCACGATGCCAGATCTGGATTCATCCCTAGGATTCCTCTCCCACGTTGCAAGGGAGGCTTTTACCCTTGGATGTCGTGTCCCATGTAGCGGGGAGAGCAATGGTTTCACTTGCAGAGTTGGGCTTAGAGAGACTGAGGTCACATCTGAGCAACACCAGAGGTCCTCCAGAAGTAACTCTTAGGCATGCCTTTAGGTAGTCTAAGCTTCTCTGCTACCTACATAAGCTTCACAAGAGTAAACCTCATGATCGAGGGCATGGCCTATTGATTTGGATGTCCCTAAAGTTTGACACAGTATTCAGGGGATTCCCTGATGGTAAGGTTAAAGAGTTCCATAGTCTTTCTCCCCTCCCTCAGGGGACTTTGCCAATACTTTTTGATCATCTGGTTAATATACTCTAGGATCTATCTGGGCATTACAATAATCTATACAGGATTAAAGGATCACTTTCTCATTCTGTGCTCCCTGTATTTCAGTTGTTCAAATGAGCTATACAAATAGGTTGAATTAGATTATGCACTACAGAAAATTTCAGTTCTAGACCAAATAAATCTTTCTTCCATTGGTCTCAAAGAGTATGTGTGGTTCTAAAATATAGACACTCTCTTCCTTACCTCTATGTTCTGAATTACTTTAACCCCAACCTGTTCAGTTTCATTTTTATCTCTAAATATCAGGTTATATATATATAACAGCTTCTTAAAATCAAAATCCAGAAATAATAATCATCACTCCGGACTTAATGTGTCTGCTCTAAAAGCTTACAGTCTAGGCCCCTGCTTTCTTATAAGCATTTTCTAAAGGTGACCATACCATTCTGGTTTTTTTGTTTCTGACTTATTTTGTCCCACATGTTCATTCACATAGTTGCATGCCTCACGACATTGTTCCTTCGTTCACAAATACACACCATCATTTGCCATTCTGTGTCTGTCAGTGCATCCTTCAGCCGTCTGCCTTCATAGGGCATCATGTAGAGGGCCCAAAGTCCACAGTCCATCAACATTCTCAATTTTAGATAATTTCTTTGTTCCCAAGAGGCAGAAAACTGATAAACACACCCTCACCAAATAGGAAATCTAAACCTCCTCTTAACTCTTGTCCTTCACCCCATTATTTTCCTCTGCTGTTGCTGTGGTAGTGCTGATGGTTTCCTTTCGAACATAGCTCATAGCATGCAATAGCAGTTCTTCCCCTGTATCCTGGACTTAAACACTTATATCTTTGAATCATATCTTTAAAGTAATTCTTACAAGAACTCATTCATATTTCTAGTGTGAGTCAGTGGGACACAAGTCTATACAACCCCTTTCAAGCTTGTTCATCTTCAATATGGTAATATTACTTCTAGACCCACTAGGGAATCACCTTCACTCCTATCTATTCCCTTATGTTGGAGTTCAACCTCATTAGTTAATGGTTATCCTTACTGTTTTAGAAGCATTGGTAGAAGAGTCTGATTCAAATATCACATGTAATCAAAATATTTGACATACAAATGTTGAGAGGCTATTCTGGAGGTTATTCTTTTGCAAGCTTCAGATCAATATTGTAAAATGCCAGGGGATGCCAAGCCCCAGCCAAAGTATTCCTAAAAACCCTACGGAATACCTAGGGCTCTATCTAGAAAAGTTTTACTCACTAAGTTTATTTTTAGAAACCTAAAACCTCCAGATTGTTCCTGGGAAAGAGAAGCCTGAAACCCAGAGGTATCAATTTCTGTAACAGCACCAACCAGTTGCATCTCCCTACCCCATAATGTCGCCACCCACTTTCAACATGAAGAAATTAGAATGATCATTGTCAACTATCCCTAAAGATTGAGAGAAGGATCAAATGAAAAGGAGGAGTATAACAGAGAAGACAGGATTTAACAAATGAATATGACTACTGAATCATTAAATTGATGGTTCTTTTTAAGTCTCCAGTATCTTGGAACAACTGGAAGGAAATATCTGCAATTGGGGAACCATACCATACTTCGAAATTTGTTCTACAACTACTTGTTAAAATGTACTCTAAAATTTATTGCTTTTTTGCATATGTGCAATATCTCACAATAAAAAATGTTGAAAAAAAATTTGACGTAAAGGCAAGCAAGTAAAAAGGGACAGGAATTTTAGTTTTCCAGAGCTAATCATCATTCAAAAGGAAGGCAAAAAATGACTAAGTCCTACTACTTTCTGAATAGATACTCATTCATTCAACAGGTACTTACTAAGCAACCTATTATGTGCCTGTTCTGGGGCTTTGGCATATATAAGTAAACAAAACTGAAAAAGTTTCCTGCCCTTATGGATTTGCATTGTAGCAGGGGAAGAAGTAGATAATAAGCAGTAATCCTAATAAACAAATCTTTAACATGTTAGAATACAAAATGCTATTGAATAAAAGGGGAAAAAGAGAAGGAACCTGGCAAAGTAGGACTTATGTATTGTAGTGTTAAATAGGAATGGCCCGTGTTGGCCTTATTGAGAAGGTGACATTTGAGCAAAGACTTAAAGGGGTCTTTGGATATTTGAGGGAAGAAAAATACTACTTAATGGACCTAACCCTTGGTAGGATTTTGTCATGTCCCTCCCATTTCTTACTCTATATTCTATAAGTGAATGTGTTATTAAAATAAATGCATGGAACATAATGATTCCTTTAATCCATTGGGCCATACCTATTCCAGGCATCACTGCTTTGTTCAGCGGTGGTTAACTTCAGTTCTCAGGCACCACGATCTTTTACATCCCGCCATAAATGTTTATGTGCTGTGAAACCACAGCAGTGCATATTGGAAAATGAAAGTCTGTCTCCACACCATTTGCTGTATTATTAATAAATCACATTTTCCCAATCAAATTAAAGGCAAGCACTATTTCAGCATTTTTTGCACCTTGGATCAATTCCACCATCTCAATCCGTATCTTGTCCCTACTTTCTGCCCCTCTCATGAGAAGCCTTCTATACAAGCAAATAAAGCCTCAATGGGTTTGACTTCCTGTGTTTTCAAAGTATTGTTGAGCATTTCATCCTGTGACCTAGGTCTTTGGAGGAATGTACCCATTTTCAGAGTGTCACCACTGGATGTTTGTCCCTCTGCTAGCCCTCACCTCCCACAACCCCAATTCGGAGCTGCATTAGAATGAAAGACTCAGACCACAAATTAATTTTATTTCATTTCCTCCTGAGTTTCAAAAATTAGATCGGTCTCTTGACGTTCTTTCTCACAGCATTTCCATTTCTGCTTTTTAGAAATACTCTTCATTTTACATTCCATTTTACCTTAAGTGCTGCCCCTGTGCAAAGGTAATTACTGTTTAAAAAGTAGAGAAGGTGTTTTTCTTGCCTCTCTTATTTTCAAAATCAAGGATAGTCAAGGAATAGAAGGTGCGTTTTATGAATTCTTGCTACCATGTGACTTGCCGCTAAGACTCAATGAGCGACTCCTAGTGAAGGACAAGCCTTTTCTTTATGCCTTTCCTGCAGCCCGGGGTCTTCTTCTAGGACACCCTTTTCAAAGCAAGCCATATTTCTGTCAAACCCTTCCTTCCCCTTTTCCATGCAATCCAGGTGAATAGCCTAATAATGATTAATTATAGTTGGACATTCATAGTTAGGGGTATCATAGGAAAGCTTTTATTTTTCTTTTGTGGAATAGATTGGACCCAAACATTTTGAATATGTCTCTGAACTTCCTGTGCTTTCATGGGTTGAAAGCAAAAAAAGTGCTACAGAGAATGACATTTCGTAATCTAGGACCTTTCTAACTGAATGAGAAAGATATTTTAAGACAGGATCATCTACATACTTATTTTACATCCCCACAACACCTATTATAAAGCTGAATATGTTAGACCCATCAATATTAGCTGATGGTACTAATGGAGAACTATCGTATCTCTTACCTGATTGGTTACCTAAGACAGATTGAATTAGACCTGAGGCCTGAGGGATGGTCGCCATCGAGTTCCCAGTCTGAACCAGTCCCTCTCATAACTCCGAACTTGCTAACCCGGGACTGGAATACTAACAATGGCTTTACGGTCATAAACTTGTCTTTTTACTGCCGTAGACATGTACTTCTCTTTTGGCCTAAGAAGACATCTGAAATGGTTAAGTATAATTTTCTTACAATGGTAAACACTTCCATGATTGCAAGGCAGGGGAAACCTAAATTGTTGTTCAAAAACAACAACAATACATTATTTGATTTTATGAAGATAGTGAAAACGAGGACAGGAAATTAGCAAGAGCAGGGTAATATTCTAGTGGAAAGAAATTATTTTTTAAAAAAGGAAAATGAGGTAGTAGGTAAAGAAAACAAAAAAACAAAACAGAGGATTGCTTCCTCCTTGCTGTGTTTACAGTCTCGTAACAATTGAACTTGGGGTAGAGTCTGTTTTCATGACTAGTGCAGACTGCTTGCTCTCTGGTTGGAAATGTTATTTGTGAGTGGGTAAGATAAATAAGGGGCCTGATGGAGTGGTTAGGAACATGAAGTTTAGAGGCAAAAAGAAAACCTGGATTTACATCCCCACCCCAAAATTTACTAGCTCGGTAATCCTGAGCAAGTAAATTCCTGTACCTCTAGACTTCTAGGGTCCTTGCCTGTCCAGTGGGAACTATAATGGTATCCATTTTAGAGAATTGTAATAATCACAGGAAATAGTGTTGTAAAGTTCTAATGTGGGGTAGGCCACAGTGGCTCAGTGGCAGAGTTCTCGCCTGCCATTCTGGAGACCTGGGTTCGATTCCCGGTGCCTGCCCATGCAAAAAAAAAGGGGGGCTGATGTGAAAATCAGAAGCCACCAAAATTGACAAAAAGCTGACATTACAGATTTACTACACTATACACACAGTAAGTGCTATCAAATTGTTAGTTATTACTATTATATGTTTCAGGCACTCATGTAAGCACTTCCTATGTTAGCTAATTTAATCCTTATTCAACCCTATGAAGACAGTACTAATGTTATTATCTTCCTTTTTGCTGTTGAGGAAACTGAGGCAAAGAGAGATTAAGTAGTTTGCATAGCTAAGAAGTTGTAGAATAGGTTTGTGCTCTTTATCAACAGGCCATCCTGCTTTTCTGTTAATTTGATCTTCACATGTAATTTCCGGGCACAACAGCCCGTATGGAACTTCCAAGCTAAACAAATTCACTTTTCTTTTATTGAACCTAAATAGATAAAGCTTTATTTTTATTTATTTATTTATACTTGGTGGGGTACTTTAAGCACATTATACAAATAGACAAATCATCTAGAAGTAATTTTTTTTTGTATGCTGTACGTGAGAGTCACATATTCATTATTTTTCCATGTGAGTATCTCGTTATTGCAGCACCTTGGTTGAATTTTTTTGTTATTTTGTCTTTTGTTTGTTTGTTTTGGGGGAGGTACATGGACTGGGAATCGAACCCAGGTCTCCCTCATGGCAGGCGAGAATTCTACCACTGAACTACCCATGCACTCTCTAGAAGTAATTTTAATGTGATTGTTACTTATTGTTAAAAAAAAAAAAAGTATTATTTCATGTTAAGGGAAAAAAAGGACTCATAATCCCATCACTCTGAGTCAACTACTTTTGTTGAGCTCTCTTCTGATCTTTGGAAAAACATCTTTGAAGTGAGTGTTTTTCTTACTTTTCAAAATAGAAATAATTCATCTGCCAGAGACATATTGACCTACTGCCATGAATTTGTGAAGAGTATGAACTTTGAAACAATGATATAAATCTGTTTCCCTGATGCATTGTATCAAGGTCATGGTGTTGATATTATGGAGAAAATTTAAATGGCATTAATCCAATAAAACATGCAGAATTCCCCTACTGGCAGCTTGGCACTGACCCATAAGAAATGAATAACTTTATTTATTTATTTATTTATTTATTAAGATACCAAAAAACACCAAACACATGCAAACATTCTTAACTTTTGATCATTCTGTTCAACATATATATGAATAACTTTATTAATTTGGTTAAAATATTTCTAAAGACCCGCTAAATGAAGGGAAATCAAAGTGAGGAATAAGAAAATTATTAAGACACAGTCCTGCACTCAGTAATAACAAAGGTGATAAGATTCATCCATGTAATTAATGATTCTAATGGCCGACCTTTGCGTGGTGCTTTGCTCCGTGCACTTAGGTGAGCCCCGAGGCAGGTGCAGATAAGGTGCAAGGTGCGAGGAAGGCTCAGGAGGAAGTGGGAGGGAATCCGAGTTCTCCAGATGATTCAGCTGCTACCAGGAAGTGCCTCACCCATAAAGCCAGGGCGTGTGGCAGTACTGGGCTGTGCAAGATGAGCCAGAGACCCGTACTTAAAAAATCCTTCCACGGTTAGGGAAGCAGTGACAAGGAATCGCGAATCAAAACTTCAACTAAACCTGTTAACCTTTTACAGCCTCAGCTGGAAGGAATGCAGCCCTCCCAAATCACTCATTGTAAACGTCTAGGTTCGGTTTTTACAATTTCCTCAACTGCCTCATGATGCTTACTTCTAGAACAACTGAAAAATTGTATTCTGAGTATTTTTAAATTAGTAAACAGGAATGTTAAATGTGCTTCAGTCAACAATATGGGGAGGGGGGGGAGACGAGGCCCTGAAACACAGGAGACCCTTCCGCACCAAGTTTGTGTCACGCTGAAGCATATGTACGTAGCATCCATCCACCCATGGCTTTAGAGTGACCCTGCTGGACAAGCTCTGCTGGCCAGATGCTCCACGGCCCAGCCTTTCGGCTTTTTCCTACTGAAAGCAGCGGACTGTAAATAATGCGGTGGATTTATTACAGCACAGGAAGAAAAAAGACTACACTGAATTCAAAATCAAGGGAATTCCCAGAGAAATACCACTTGGAACTCGAAAAGAATAAAATGAGATAAACAGCACAACGTTTTCCTTAAGCCCAGTGGCTATTGCCCAGCACATCGCGTTTGCCCAATAAATGTTTGCTGAATTGAGTGCCCTGAAGTTTATTCAGAACTAGAGTAACTGACGTTGTCTCACTGCAAAGTGCAGCCCAGGGCACAGATTCCTAGTCTTGAAATGACGATTCGGTGTTTCACAGCAAATTTCTTACTTGGCCCTAAAATTCGCTGTTAGGTTTTAGCTATGTCTTTTAATCAGGCATCTACATAAGAGTACGTGCAATAACCTGATTAAGCATAGTATTGCAATAATAGAAAGGAAAGGATGATTGCCAGTAATATTAAGCATTGTCAAATCAATCACTACCCATTTGGCACCTCATAATTTTGACAAGAATTCATTTCTCTCAGTATTTTCAAAATACACACACACAAATATACGTGTTAAGTGTATATAAAATAACAATAGAGTACTTTGAAGTGGAATCAGTGTTAGTATTTGCATACTGCAGCTAATTAACAGCCACTGTAACATCTTCCTCAGGGAAAGGTCTACTGGCAACTTATTCATTATCTTCTATTATTGTGTTTCATATTAAAATGACAGGCATCTTACAAAATACAAGTCATCAAAATTTCAGCTATTAAAACTAAAGGCAATTTAGCTGAAACTGTTTCTACCTTCATGATGAGGGATATTTATTCAAAGGGGACATCAGCTTAAAGTATTTCTTCGATATCTTCCTTGAATTTAATGGCACAGAGATTACATGTAAGAGAGCAATAAATTAATTTTACTAAGTACATAAAAGGCAAGGCCAGCTGCTCCTGGAATGAGCACAAACTCTGCATTCAACAATGAAAATATAATTATGTTTGTCATAAAATGTTAGGAAGTTGCAGATTTCTGTGCTGTTATAGGAATAAATCACCTATCCTCCTTCAGAGCTGTGCAATTTGATAAATTATCCTTGAATGAAATGTTATCTGAACTCCCATTTAATAAGCATGTTTGAGCTTTCAAATTAGCATGTAAATAAATGTAAGCTATAAAGTTGTTGGTACGCCAATTGATTTCCTGAGGTCCTCCATTTCACTGAAGGTCTCTCACTGAATATATAAACCTATGAACAACTTAGATTCTCTCAGTGGTTACAGAGTGCATTTTCAAGTATGACGTTCTAATCTTTGAACCTAATATTGCATACTGTTAGAACTACACTTACATGAAAATTTAATTAACCCTATGTTAATAATAGAAAAATAATTATTTGGGTACTTTCAGTTATAATGTACTACACTTCCAAGTATAAGGTTCTAGTATTTGAATTTATTGCATATCTATTGGAAGAACACCCATCAACATTTAATTAACCCTATCTTAATAAAAAAATTAATACCAACATATTTGTGTCTTATTTTAATATGGCCTTTCCAATTTAGCTTAAGGCTTAACCAATGATTTTTATTAAAATGTACAATGCATGTGTCGAGTTACAACAGCAGACCATTCAACAATGGATCTCAAACTTTAATTGATATTATTGTCCCAACTATAATCATTTCTTAATAGTCACAGAAAAGTTATCGTGTTATCATCTAACTTGACTGCCTTAGTTAAAGTCGAGGAAACTAAGGGATGGAGATTTTACTCATTTGATCAAGGCCCATTGTTCCTAAGAGGCACAGTTGTCCATATCTCTCATCTGGCCCCAGGCTTCTTCAACCTCTGCCACCCCACAGGGCCTTCTGGTTATCATTCATTCATCTGTCCCATTTGTTTCTGTAGGATTTATAGTATTGTTCTCTGAAATAGTTATACCATATACAGTTTTTGAAGGATTTAGAGTTCAGGTACAGCACGTAGGTAAGAAGAACTTCTTTAGAGTAGAAAGTTCACCTGTAAGAGAACTGGGGAAATGATATAAGTAAATCACCTTGTGTGCTGGCGAAATCATCATTTGTGCTCCTCAGATTTGAACTGTTTGCCCTCTCTACTTCCAGCTCAGGGTTCACGTTGCCAGTGTACTGACCCTTTCTTTCACACATTCTGAACCAGAAACCAAAGGCGCTGTTAGAACATTTGACGTTTAAATTTAGTGGACAGACACCAGCATATGGACAAAGCAGGTAGGACAGCACTGTGCCTGATGTGAGAGCTTTCCTAGAACATGCATTAATTGTGGCTTTTTCATGCATAGTTGACTTCATATAAACTGATTGACACCTTTGGGGGTCGTCTTTCCACTGACTTATAATTTTTCTCACTCTTGAAAAAGACTTCTGTATACTCAGTATTCTCTAGTTAAAGCTGAAAATTCAACTCATCATATTTACACAATAAAAAAAAAAATCCATTCTGCCTTGTTTTTAATTGCAAATACCACTCAAGGGACTAGTTCTCCTGCTTAGGAGGCAGCCCTGTGCCTTCTACTAGAGAAGCAAGTGCAGTCAATTATGGTAATGAAATGTCAATAAATATAAAAATTTAATACAGTCTGCTCTGAGTGAGTGGCAGATGAGGACTTGCCTCCCAGACAAATTTGCTGCTGCTGCAAATATTAAATGCACCTAAAAGAGTATCTAGTTGCCTGAGAGCTCTCTAGTAAAAGAAGGATGGGAGCACCAGGTACCAACTGGGCTTTCCCATTATGCTGCAATCGCAGCAGCAAAACCTAGTACTATCACTGACAGCCATCCCAACATCTTAACTTATTATTATAAATTGAACTTATGTCCCCATGAATAATCTAAGATCAGTGCCTCATAGTCCTTTTTTTTTCTAATGAAAAAGGAAATAAGCTTCTGTTGTTTTCTAAGCCAAGGAATTATATGTAAGATACTGCTGTCTTTAGAGAGAAATGTATTAATAATCATCTGAAAATATGTAGTAGTCTTACCACATAGTATTTTAGGAAGCAGCAAACTAGAGTAATTTAAAATATTCTCATCCACAAGCATGCAATCTTGAACCATAAATACTTCCAAATGTAGCATCTAAATACGAAAAGAAATATATCTTTGCCTTTGTTTTCCTCATGTATTAGTTAATGAAGTTGTGTATACGTAGAACACTGCCCTACATTAACCTTGTATGCACAGCATATTTTTCTTTAAACTTATTATGAGAGATACATTTTGAATCTTATTTGATAATGAACATTCATAACCAAAAAAAGATACACATCCCTATAAAATTAGGGGGTTAAAAGCCACTCCCTATAAAACTTAGCAAATAATTAGATTTATCAGAATAATTGATACGTTTTAGGTGTCTCAAAGTACTTCTATGAGGAAACTTTTCTCTGTTATGAACTTGTACTGGAATCTGATTTCACCCATAACTCTTTAAAACATCTCAAATAAAATATATTTCTGATTCTGACAGTCCTTAAAACCTTGCTTCTGTGTTGCAGGTGGACTACTCCATAATAGCATCTCAAGCCGGCACCACCCTCAGCAACCTCATGAGTCATGCACAGGAGTTAGTGGCAAAGCTTCGTTCCCTACAGTTTGATCAACGAGAGTTTGTGTGTCTGAAATTCTTGGTGCTCTTCAGTTTAGGTAAGGAATCTTTTTCTCTCATACTATGTGCAACCAAAGGTCACTGAATGATGCCAAACTTTGAATGTCTTGAAGTCAGTATGTGTTTTTGTTGTACCAAGATATGATGCCCTTCTTCTCAAATCATGAAAGCTTCAAATGTAAATCTATTTTCATACGTATTTTTACATGCTTTATAACCTTTTAGCTGATGGGTTGAGATATGAAAAAGGAATTATTATATTGGAATCCTGCATTTCTTTTTCCTTAATGGGCAGGTAAGCAGCAGTCATATAAAGCTTTGATGGAAGGCTTACTTGAGACTGCTTAGGAAAGCCATATGTTATCAAATTTTGGCCTTCTCTCTACCATGGATCATTTCTGTTTGTCTTTTGTTTCAGCTTGCTGCGTACTGCTGTTTTTATTCTTCTAAAATGTGTATAATAATTAAAAACCTGTTTCTTAACTCTCTATCAGAATTAACTAGAGGCTGTTTATATCCATGGACAGCTATGCAAGTATAAAAGATGATGGTTGTCAAGGGGAAAGGATGCTCCTTTAGGAAAGCTTTGGAGAAGAAGGATAACTAAGCAAGACAGATTAGCTAAATCAAGGTTCACAGTGAATCAGTTGAGAAAAATCACCCTGCTTGGAATAAAAAAAGGATTAAGGAGATGGATTTTTATTGACTTCAAAGGAACAGATTTTTCTGACTGTCCCTTACTTGATTTCTGCATTTTGTTGGCTAAATAAAGTCAACTTAAATAAACTTTTTGCCAAGTTCATTTATTACTTATTGGCAAGCAGCTGAGGGAGGCAACTTCCCCTGAATGAAAAAAAAAAAAGCAGAAATCAGATATACCAACATATGTTTTTTCTTATTCTTCAGCTATAAGATGGTTGTGAGTTCATATTCTAAAAAATAAAACAATAAAACAAACTGCAAAGTAAAACAGATGTGTCTACTCTCCAAATTTGGTACTTTAGTTTCGAAATTCTTCTTGACAACACTGCACAACTGTTGCTAATAAAGGAATGGTTTGAAGTAATATAACCGGAGTTAATTTTTCACATGTACTCAACATTTAAAACAAAAAGAGCTTTTTCATATTTTGGAAAATGTGATAAATATAGCAAAAAGAAATGTTACTGAAAATTTAAAAAGACAGCAGAATTTTATAGATGTAGTGTTCAAAGGTTTACGATGCCAGAGCTGAATCCTGTGTGGTTTCTGCGTTAACCGCAATAAGTAGGAAAGTTCTAGTCTAGTCTACGTCCTTTATCCAAGCACAGTTTTTAGAAAGTTGAGAAGAAGAGAGCATACGTTTACTTGCTGTAATCTCACAAATTATTCTGGTTATGGCAAGGTCTTTTCAACTAGTACATTTGACCACTGATTAAGTTAATATGGGTTACATGTAAGGGACCTTATAGGATTTCAGTGATAAAATATTTAAATAGAGTCATCTCACTTCTATGGACTTTAAATTAGTTGAATAACTGTATCACGTTTGAAGATGGGCACATTTACCAAACGGTTTGACTTATTTTACAAAATTATTGTATTCGCTGCCAATACAACGTGAAGGAGGAGTGTGATGTGAAGTGCTTTCAATCTTTGACCTTCACAAATTACCTTCTTGAACAACTGAGTCACGCTTCCACCAGAACTCACCTCTCTGTTTAATAAGCATGTCCACTGTGTTAGGAGCCTAGGGCACCAGTGAATAGCTAGTTTAAATGTCCCTTAGAGCCATGTCTTTTGTTTTTTATGGAGAAAGTAAAGCATGGCTATCAGGTTAGAAGCAAACAGAGTTTTGACCAAGAATTATTTTTAAAGAAGCAGGAAGAGCATAACTAGCAATAAAAAGTTCATGTAGTCTCCAGCTTATGAATAGAAAACCACCCCCACCCCACCCTGAAACAATGGGTAATCTGTCTTTTTAAATTTTATAACTTTATTGAGGTATATGGGCAGTCAATTTTTAGGTACCCAGGGTAGCCCCCTAACATCTGGTATGAAATCATACCAGGGCCACCCTTGAAAGCCCAACCCAAGTCCTGAGACACGACCTGTGATCCTAAACCCTTATGAGCCTTGAGCCCTCTAAGTCTGAAATCAGATATGCTCTCAGCCCAGCCCAGCCCAGAGCCTGAGGAAGACATAAGAAATCTGTAGTCTGGTCAGAGGCCTGGGGGCTGTGTTGAGAAAAGGCTTCAGCATTAGTCTCATTTAATGGAATGTTTTTTAGATAGTGAGAGAAGGTGGGGTATGAGCCTGAGCAGTTGCAGCATTCCTGGATGGAAGGATGAAAGTTGCAAAAAGGAGGAGGCAAGAGGGAGCGAGGCCAACACAAGTAGATCATTAAGGCTTGAAGGAAGTAGCAGATATGGCTCGAGAGGTAGGCGAGAGCCTGGTCATGGAAGGTCTCAGATACAATCATTTGACAAATACCAACAGAACATTTGGTATGCGCCACACCCTCAGTAGCCACTGGAGATCAGTGCATGCTGTGGTCATTCTTTTGTAAGCAATTAGGAAGTAGAGCAGCATTTTTAAAGGGGTGGGTGGGTGGATAATTTGAATTGTTTTGCCTTTTGGAAAGATGACTGGTGGGCCATGTAGAAAGTGGATTGGGGAGGTGCAAAGCTGTAATCTGTTCAAAGGTGCTTCTAATATTCCAGGCAATACAATGAAGGACCCTGGTGGTGACAGGAATTGTGTGTGGGGGTGGGGTAGGGGTGGTGGTGGTGGTGAACAAGTTATAGAGATGCAGACAACAGAATGTGACAGAGTTGAGAAGAAGTCTGGCATGAGTCTCGGGTTTCTGGGTGCTTTAATGAGAAGAGAAAAATCTTAGAAGCCATAGCTGATCAGTTGAGTAAAAGCAAGTTCCAGTAGCAACCATCTGCCTTCTAAAAGTAATTATTCACTAAAGCTGATTCCATGAAAAGCTAATGATAAGGAACTGAAAAACAAAAGTGGGTGAAGGAAACACTAAAATTTTTCTGGGTTCTGCCTGACTCTCCCTCTTAAATGCTGTATGCATGAGTGGACATCAATTTATTCAACTGATCGAAAAAAGGTGCTTTTGTGTATGTGTATGTGTATGTGATGTAATAGACTCTGGAGGCCCAATCTCTGCTAGCTGTAATTTCTTTAAAATCTTGTTAAATACTTGCATTTTTGGCCTAACTATGCGATGATATAATTTGAGCCCACTGATGACTTGGCAGATAAGGAGATATTCTCAGTTGACCAGTTAAAATTAATGATCCCAGAGAGGCTAAAATAAAATTTTTAATGTCTGTTTATTGGCTTGTCCCCCCATCATCTTATAAAACGAATTATAGTGAGTGATGGAAGGAAATTTGGTGTCTGTCCCCAACCAATACAGAAATTAATCCCACAGAGGAAGAGATGAATAGGGTCATGATAAATAATATCTGTATGACATGCATTCCAAAGACAAGGAGAATTCCCATAAACTGTATCTCAAGAAAACAAATGTAGAGCTGATCACCTGATTTTCAACTGCTGCATCCCGAATAATGTCATTATGTTTTCAAGCCTATCAGGAATATTAATATGGCTTATGTGTCGAAGTAACAAGTGACCAGAATGTGCCAACCAAGGGGGTTCTCTGGTCTTTGAATTTTCTTGGCCTAGAGACTCAGTGGCTGGATGCTGCCAGACTCTTGTTATATCCCAAGGGGCAAGAGAAAGTATTAGATTCATATTACATCCTATTTCCCCTAACAAGTGTCCTTGATTTGTTGTAAATTATTTTCTTCTCTGATTAGCCAATGTTTCTGAAAGCATTTCTTATATTCAGCTGAGTTAAAGAAGTTGTTATTCTCCTTGAGGGGATTTCCCCGACGTAAAAAGTGACTGATATTTTTGTTTCAGTCTCTTTAAGTCTCATGCTTTCTAAATCCGTTGAAATGGGTAGAAGTCCCTGTTCTGTCTCCGCAAGTGCTTCTGGGCAGTAGAATTCAGTGCTGTAGCCTGAGTCTCAATGTGAGCTAGAAATTGCTTTATTTTTCTCTGTATCCCAGGTTCCTAGTACATTTCCTGCTACAGAGTATGTACTTAAGAAATATTTTCTGATTAAATGGATGGATAAGTAGACTTACTTGGTTTTAAAATTGAAGCAAACTTTCACCAGAGTAGTTTGTGAAATGTTATGGGAGATAATTTAGCTACAAAGTCATATCTCAAATGCAGGTTAGTTTTCTGAGACTAGCTTTTCCAAAGAACTCATCCCATAATTATTTCCGTTATCAGTTAACATTCTCCTCATTTGTGAGGGGAGGTCTTTATTTTTAAGCTCTTTGGGAAAGCTAGTCTTGGAAAACTAACTTGCTGAAAGATTAAAAAGAATATTGACAGCCAAAACCAGGTGGAAAATGCATGTGAACTTTGTTCCAAGCAAAGGCAAGATCACAGGTTTTCAGCGCACGTTTGCTAACAATGGTTGAGGAATGGTGTACAACCTCTTCTTGGCATTGAAAGAATCCTGTTTACAGTAAAATGAATGGAGAAACTTGTTTCTTTGTTCGTCATCATAGCTCTTTGTTTCACACCAAATTGAGAACGTGGCAATGGATTAGACCACCACATATCCCAGGTGAGATTCATCCGCATGAAGATGAGGACGGATTGGGTTGCCTTGGGGGGTGACCAAACTGATACAGAGAGGAAACCCGCTGCAAGGTAGATGGCCTCATCAGTCTGCCATCTGAGCGTCTTTCATGGTAAAGCACCAAATATGTGAAGGGCATAGTTCAAGAGCAAAACCAACTAAGGAATTGTTTGTGTCATCCTCAGGGACAGCAGGGCATAAAGTGTCAGACCATAACTCCTTTATCTTAAAGGATTTAAGCACTGTCTCTCAAATTTAAGCAATCATCCCGACAACTACTGAAAATGTCCCAAAATGAAACAGTATCTGAGTAACTGGATCAATAAGGTGGAAAGGTTTCAAGAATGGATGGGTAGCACCTTCACATTGTGAAAGACCTTTGAAATCCTAATTTGGAGAGGGTAAATGAGGTATTTCTGAGACAGAGCAGATAAGGCTCTGAGTTTTCTCCTTGTCTGTTGTGGCTGTTTTAAACTACCCCAGATTAATACTAAGCAAAAAGGAGCACTATGGGTTTTTTTTAGTATGTTCAGTGAGATAAAGGTTTTTTAGCTATCAAAGTAATAAACACAGGAAGCATATCTGTTTTGCCCCTAGCATACTACCCAACATTTAGTAGATTTTTAATACACATTTATTGCATTCATGAATGAAAGAATGCTTTTCTTCCCAAGTTCTAGGTTAAAAAAAAACTAACGGAAGTTGGAAAAATTAGTAAAAAAACAGTAAAAGAATAATTTATAAAAGAATTTATAAAAGAATAACAGTAAAAGAATAATTTATAAAAGAATAAATAAAAAGAAGGGGAGGCTAGAAAATAGATCTTGTGGGTAAATACTAGTGGGTTTGACATCCTTCTTACCTTGGAAAGTAAAGGTATAAGTCTTCACATTATGACAGGAGTTACTTTAAGGTAAATAGATTCCTTCTCCTTCACATGTAAATTAATACATGGAATTCATTACTGGGGACAGATATTTAGGTTCTTTTTGAAAGTGTGACACTAAGAAAGTATGTACCAAAATGAGCCATAGAAAGAAGTAACAGTAACACCTTTCTTTGGTAGTGTTAATAATGAAATATCTTTGTATGGGTAAATCACCTAATGTTTCCCTGATGGAGGGAAGGACTTAAAAGATCATCTCCCTCCCGTTTTGTAGATGAGAAAACAAAACTAGCTGAATTATCCGACACTTTAGGCACAGAGCCAGGACTGGAACTAACAACTCCAAATGCCAGTTACTGCTTTCTCTGCTATAGCACCTTGTCCTCTTCTGAGATATTTGATCTCATCAAGCATATTTTTTAAAGACAATGTACTCGCTAATGCAGCATAGTTAGAATGATGTAGAGAATTAGGACAGTCATCTAAAGATTACAGACCAAAAAGAAACCAACCTCTGTCAGGTGAAAACACAGGAGACGGCTTTAACATGCATTTCTGATCATTATTGAATATGCTGAATAGTTTTAAAGCTTTTTACTTCCCTTGGTTTCTGAAATATCGTAAGTTTTGTTATCTCCATGTGAATTCTGGGTTCCAGAGCTCCAGCAAACTTGTAGAAAGCACTTGCTTCAAAACTTTGGTCCCTCCCTCTCTGAAGAATTTCTCCATAGGGTGTACTGTTGCTGCTTAAACTTGGTGTTTTCTGTGGTTCATTCACTAGAAGTTAAAGAAGCTGAATGATATCTTTAATTACTTGTACTAGCAACTGCTTAACTCTTTGTGATATCTCTTTTAAGGTAGATAGCAACTAAACAGATTCCTTCTCCTTTGCATATAAATTGATATGCAATAGAAGGAGATAAATAGAATAAATAAATAGAAAGAGAAAATTAATCAAAATAACTTGATAGTCATCCTCTTTCTCTTTGGTGGTCTTTGGCACAAAACCCTTTAGTAGAAAAAAGAGAACGAAGGTGTCTGTAAAGTTCAAGCAGCCAAAGGTGAAGCTCTTAGTGGGTAGGGGGTGAATTAGAAAATTCTACCTTCAGGTAGAGACTTCAGCTTCCCTGAAGGGTTCAATAGTAACACTTCTCATGCAAAATGCTGTTGACATTGGAAAAGAATGAGAATCAAACAGTAAATAAAGTTGCACCATGTTTACTAGCTGATAACATGCAGATGCTTTTATTCATTTGGGTAAACAAATTGATTGCAGTGATTAGTTCTCCAGTAGTCTTTAGTTGCTGATATGACAGGTATTTATCCTTATTTGAATTTTGCCTATTAATCCTTCTGCATTTAAAGAAAGATATAGCTCTTGTTTTCCCTTTATGCAGGTATGCCATTTGTCTTCTTGGCTTTTGATATCAGAACCTGGCCAAGATGCTCTGTCGTAGCTTCCCACAGAGTGTTGGGCAAGCAAAATGCCAAAAGGGGGACAGTCCCCATGTGACCCAAGCCCAGCCAGAGCCTCTGCACAGCTTAAGACAATTGCACAAGCGATATGGGAACTACTCTTACATTGTAGCATCAGGCATCTACTCTTATATTGTAGCGTCAGGCATATATTGAGAAAGTGAGGCTTTATCAATGGGCAAAGAATTGCAGAGTAGCTACTGATCTTACATCTCACTTAACAAGAGACTATAGGGACTTGTAGAAATAGTAAACCTTCAGTCATTAAGTGCATCATGCAAAAGTCTCCTGTGTTAACAGAGCCCAGAAAACATAGCACTTCAAATGAGCCCTCCTTCTACATAGCTGTTACATTTTTCTTTAAGGGAGATCCATTCTTTTTTACTTGATAGGAAAGACAACTGAGGAGTCACCACCAAGGTTGGCGTGTGTGCTCCTATAAGGAGAAATGACTTCACAGTGCATCCCCTCTTTATCCTGTCTGCTCGGTTGTCTGCTACCCCTGGGGAAAGCACCACAATCATGCAGAGGAGAGTGCAAATTGGCTGCTCCAACTGCTTTTTGGTTTGCTAGTCCCAGTCCAGCTGTCAGCCTGGCATTCCAGTGTCAATCGTGAGAAGGATGTTCTTCCACCTCCTGGGAGGAGGGAACACTTCCCGGGGTCTTCTGACGATGTGCCCAGTGAAGGTGCTGTCTGATTGGGAGAGCTTGTTCTGGGCGGGGGCTGTGCTCAGGTCTCTGCCTGCAGCCCTTCCCAGGCTCTAAACTCTCGCAAGGGAGTCCTTCTGGGGGCGCAGGTAGTCCCCTCCCTCCCCTTGGCTCCTCCGGGTTACCCTGCAAACACTGCGGAGCGCACCTTCGGAGTGCGTACTGCCCACTTCCTTAGAAGAAGCCCCACACTTGTTGGGTTTGTGTTTATTGCCACCAGTTTGGGGTCCCCCTTGTGTATGGGGTAAATAAGAGAGCAAAGCAATAGAAACAAGGTGGGGGAAGGAATTCTCTTTGTTTTTTTGCAACATTTAATCCAAGAGCATTTTTAAATCCAACAGAGAAATTTGATCACAGTGATTCAACTCTGTGTTTGCAGTGGCTAGAGCAAAATGAACCATCCACTTTATAAATCAAAGAATGACAGCACAGAGTGTATCGTTTGTTATAAACCAATCAATAGCTAACCCAGAAGGAGAAAGAAGAGAGCTCATCCCCATTGTTTAGTTGACTGGCTCCTCCAAGAGGGCTGTAAAAGCATCTTAAAGTGTTGAAAACTAGTGAAAATTTTTATTAGGGCATCACAATCTGTGTCTGAATATTAATTTAATTCTGAAACAAGCAAGGCAGTCTGCATGTCATAAAATTCTACTTATGTGGCATCTGCGTGAAAAATGGTCTTGAAACACCAAAGACCATTTCCCTTTTATGTGGTAGTTGTCCTTCTTGAGGCTAGTCGCAATATTTGCCATATTACAGCCTTCCTTTAAATATGATTTGCAAAAACACAACACACACAATCACACACTCACCCCTCACACACGAACACCTTCACTCACACACTACACACCCTCACATACATGTACTCAGACATACACAGGCCTTCAAAGACTAGTGATGCAATATCTTCGCCTCATATTTTTACCCAAGTGCATTCGCTAAATTGTTCCTCAAGAAGTTAAAGAAGCAAGAGAACTATCCCAGGGTTCTTCTTACAATTAGCATTCAGTCTCAGTTTTTACCTTTTCACACATGATCATCTAATTTAGAAAAACATTCACTTGACACTTGTCAAATAACTACACATATCTTCATACTAATACTTCCCTAATATCTATGCAGCTGAGGTCACGCTGGCAAATAAGCATTTCCTAAAATTTATGCAATCGTTTGAGATTTAGAAAAGATTGATTAGCATTCAAGAGATGCCACTGTTCAATATTTACACCATAGAGATTTGGCCGAAGCAAATAATGGCACATAAAGTTGACGCTTGTCTTAATTAAATGCAGTATAATAGGTGTTGTGTGAATTTTTTTGTTTTCCTTTCAGTGAGCAAAGCAGTTTAGCAGTGACCAGATATAATTCATTTTGGAGTTCTAAGTTTGAACTTAATCAATTTGTATTTACAGCCATGGAAGAAGTGATTATCATTTGTTATCTGCTGGCACTAGAATATAATTGCCTAAGTAGCACTTATTTAGGCATATTTCTGAATAGTTTATGCCTGAAATATTTACCAAGTTTTAGTTGTTAATATGAATATTGCCATTTTGCTAACTATGGCTGTTATTGAAATGATTTTTCAAAGACATATTTGCCTGGCAGACTGGGAATAACCAACAGGAAAAATGAAATAAGGATGCTATGCGCGCTGGTCTACATTTCTCCCTGCTTTAACAAGCACAATCCTCTCTGTTAAAATCTCAGAATAAAGCACAGAAGAGGTTCACCTGTTAACAGACCTGTGCTAGTGAACTCTGGGCGTCCCGTGGCCTCAGAGTCCATTCTAAAAGTTGCAAACCAGTGACCCACACCTGAGCCACTCTTTAAATCTTCCCTCTGGTTTACTGACAAAATCTGCTGCTTCCAATCCTGAGTTCTGGTTGTGTTTAGTTAAGAGGGTTACGTTCCAAACAGATCAATACAAAACCAGCCTTTCATGGTTTATAAAAAATTAAATTCCACAAAATATATTGAAAGCCTACTATGTGCAAAGCATTGTACCAGGCAGTGTATAAACTGGTAACTAACACTCTATGAACAGAAGAAAACTCCTTGATATCTAAGAGAAGTACAATTTGCATCCCTGAGTGAGGTATGATACACCAGTTGAAGAATCCGAAATACAACACACCATACAACACTATATCGTCTGCCACTGCTTCTCTTTGGTCTCATTTTTTCTGTTCCTTTTTTCCACAAAAGCAATGCGTGTTCTACATACACATGGTATTCTCTTTAACCATTTTTTTTTTTTATCAATGAGAACACCTACTTTAACCCCACATTTGCCTTTTCAAATCTGACAGCAATCAAAGGCAAAAAAAAAAGAGCTGGGAAATTCTGCAAGGGGTCACCTACAGGAGCCTCAGCTAACTACTGCACCCCGACCAGCCCAGATTTTTGACAGCAGCTTTGGCTTCAACCCTGAAAGGCCAAATCCTAGAATGTTAGCATAGAGGAAAACCTGGAGAATGCCTTCTCTAACCACCTGTCATTTCTAGGTAAAGGAATTGAGTCCAACAAAGGTTGTGCAATTTGTACATGGTCATGAAGAGGCAGGATTTGAACTGAAATATCCTGAATCTGTGCACAGGAAAAGAGCACAGATAGGGATATCAATAGTTATTGAACTGCTCTTGCATTCTTTTCTAAATTAGACAGACCCCTCTTGGTCATCCTTTTCAATTAAATAAAAAAACCTCATCATTGTGATGTATAAGAGTAATTTCTCAGAACAGTAAGGAATGCACATTACCTTTTAGTGCAGTAGGGCTCAGTTGTGCATGTTGTACCCTGAATACACTGAACTTTGGAAGACAGCACCTCCTCCCAGTCACTCACCCTTGACTCTTCCAGCACATTGGGAGAACATGGAGCTCTGTGCCATTCATAAATGTCAGTGTGACCTGGGTGAAAATGCTGAACTCAAAATGGACAATTCTGCCTAACCTTCCATGGGGAATGACCACATACTGTTTATATCCCATCATCTTGTCCTATCTTGTATAACACTACATATAAGCATTAATATCATACCTGAAATAATCTCCTTCTGCTATTCATCTTAAGAGAAAATAGTCCTTATTGCATCAGTCTTATCATCTATGCAGAACTTTTTTATTTATAAAGGATGCTTTACCTATAATTATCCACACAATAATTTTATAGATAGTCAGTAGACTCAGAGAGTGTGGCTAATGTGCCCAAGCCCACACAGCTAGGAGTCAGAGAGAGTCCATGCTTAAGGCTAGGTTCTCTGACTCCAGATCTGTTTTCAGCTCTCTGTACCATACAGGTAAGGAAGCCCTGTGATGTAGGACTGGAAGAATAATAAATGAAGGAAGAAAGGAGAGAGAAAGAGGGCAATCATTCATGACTCGTCACTACTACTAAGTGGTATGGCACGGTGGTAGAGACTGCAGGCTTAAATTCACATTCTTTCTCTACTACTTCCATAGGCAATTTATATCATCTCAGTTTCCCCTTCTGCAAAACAGTCTAACTACCTGAAGCATTGTTGTGAGGATTAAATAGTTAATTTGAAGAACTTAATGACTGGCACATGGTACCCAATAAATTATTATCATTTACAACTTCTCTATTTACCTCATTAGAAATCATCAGTGAAGGCTCTTCCCATGCCTCTTCCGGAATGAAATCATTGATGTACAGATTATATGAAAAAGCTCGTCCTGATGTCAGTGATAACTGATAGATTAATTCAGCACCAAGCCATAGTTTAAAATTTTTTGACTACTAACCAAGTCTCTGGCTACAAAGAACGTTGATCTTCCTGACAAACCTGAAAAAGACGCCATTATTACCTTTTGTATCTTGAAATATGTCAGAGGAAACAAAATCCACTTGCCTTTATTTCATCTACACCAGTCCCCAAATCAAACCAAAGTCAAATAATGGTCGATAAATCCTCTTTCTAGGTTGGTGCAGGCTCTAGGTGATGACATGCGGCGCCTGCTCCCTGGAGAACACTTAAGTCGGGAAGTTCTTCAGCTTTTTTCCTCCAGTTCTCTAGAATTGTAAATCCTCCATAGTCAACCGCAACTGCTTAAAAAAGATGTAATGCTTCCTTCAGACTTAGTCTTTAAATCTAGTGGTTAAATAGAAATTATGACTTCAAACCCATAAAATGGAAGATTTCACTTAGAGAATCTCTCAATTTCCTTTGGAACTAAAATCCCGACTAACATTCCTTCCACAGGAATCGTTGGAATTTAAAAACTGAAGCCTTTTAGAGACATTAAGTTTATTCTTTAATGTTAAAATAATCCAAAAGAATTGATACTCTATTAATAATAATTAGTAATAATAATTAGAAATAAAATTATTTATTAACGCTAATGCTAGCAGCTTCTCCCTTATATTGCGACCCTCAAATTCAAGGGTCTAAGTAGCATGGGAATATGGGGAATGAAGTTTAAAAATGACCTTACATATTTTAAAATATTTTCATAGTGTAAAGACATGGATTTTAGAGTCACAAATCCTAAGTTCTACAACCCAGAAGGAAAAAAAACAGACTTTGTCAGCAATATTTGCATTTAATAATGAAGTTAAGTGAACTGTGTGCTTCAGCCTCCTTGACTATAAGATGTCAACACCAGGATCTGCTAGGATGTTTCTATGAGGTTCATGCTTCATGGTTTGGTTCAGGATAGCATCTCTGAGAAGTCTTCAGAGACACACGCTTCCTCCTGTGGGTTTCTGTTGCTTCTTACGCAAATTTCCAATTACCGCATTATTTTGTAATTGTCTTGTATATCGTGCAACTAGAATGCCATCTCTGTTTCCCTTCTGTGTTCCTAGCCCTGAGCACCATGCCTGGAGTATAGTTCATATTAAAAAACAAAACTTGCTTATTTAGTATGTTCAATTAAAATAGCTCTCTGTTATTGCTCATCTTCAAGGAGCAGAGCACTTTATTTGTATTTTTTCTAATCCTCACAGCAAGCCTTAGAAGACAGGTATCATTAGCCATCTCTGTTTAGTGTGCTTCTCTGAAATCAAAGAAGTCGAATAACTAGACAAAATCACCTATCTGGGAAGTATTCAAACTGTGGTTTACATGCACTTCAGACTCCAAAGTCCAGATTTTCTCCACTACTCATTGGTGCTTTTCTGATTAAATAATTAAGTTTATACACCATAAGGCATTACTATGTAAATGCTCATCCTCTATGATTATGACTCATTTTAAGTCATTCAGTCAGAAATTTAGAGGAAAGCTGATCCTTCTAGATCTTACTTGAAAGCACAAAGGTGGAGTCCCAATCCTCTCTTGCTTAACTGTTGGCAATCCTTCTTCACTAACATTAAGACTAGCAAGTGTGGTTTTTGCCAGAGCTGATTTATACTTTCCAGTACTGGGAGTAGGATTGCAGGACTTAACACCAGTCAGAAGTGCTGATGAAATTATAGGATAAACCTTTCTTCATGCTGGCCTGCTGATTTTATGCAGATTTTCTCTTTAAGCTGAAGAAGCATTTGATATCCAAATCCGTATCCTTTTTCTGTCTTTATTGTGAACAGAATCTGATAAACTTATCAGAAGTTCTGGACTGGATTCTTATCAGATTCTCCCTTCCCTCCTATTCCTGGCTTCAAGCACAAGGGACTCAGCAAAGTGGAAGAATCGAACATGGAGATAAACACATGAATATAAAAATATTTTAAGAATGCCAAAATAAAATGTGAAAAAAGATCACCATATAGTCCTTAGTTTGTTCCTGATAATCAGTCAGGATAGTTTTAGTTACCAGCAATTTCTTTTCAAATAAAAGAGAAAATATTGTTATTGCTCCCAACAAGAAATTATGGTACAAATTGGATAACCACATGTGCTGGCATTTTTCCACAGTTACCCGTACAAAAAGGAATTGGGGTCCACAAATAATGTAACAGTATCATTTCTAATTATAACTTCAAGGGACTTCCTCTCTCAAAGTGGTAACTGCAGAGCCTTATTCTTATAAAGGAATAAGGCTTTGAGGTTAAAAAAAAAATTTGCTCTTTTGGCTCTGTTATGTTTTCTAGATTTCTGTTGACTCATGTAGTTCTGGAATACTTAAGAAATTTGGAATTTGGATCATCATTTTCACTGCTCTATGTTATTTCATTATATAATATAGCCTACAATTTATTGATTCATTCTCCAGTTGATGGATATTTTGTCTTTTCACTATTTCTTTATTATACACCAGGCTAAAGGAATATTTTCTACATCTTTTCCTGAGCAACAATATAGGGTATATTACTAGGCAATCATTTTAAGTGGTTGAAACCACCAAATTGTTCTCCAAAATGTTCTCCCAAATTACATTTCCAGTGGAAGTAAATGAGAGTTCCCATTTATTCACACCATCAGCACTATAAATATATTATTTTTTATTAGAGAAGTTGTACTTTTATAGAACAAGCATATGAAAAATAGTGTTCCCTTATACCCCTCTATTATTAACACTTTGCATTAGTGTGGTACCTTTGTTACAACTGATAAAATAATATAGTTATACTTATACTACTAACTATAGTTATTAAGGTTCATTGTTTTGCTTTTTAACTTTTTTGTTTTGTTTTTTTGGGGTGCATGGTCTGGAAATCGAAACCCAGGTCTCCTGCATGGAAGGTGAGCACTCTACCACTGAACCACCCATGCACCCATATATATATTTTTATTTATTTTTAATTAAAATTTTTTTTATTTTTTCATGTTTTTAAAAAAATTTTATTGTAGTGACATTTACACAATGTAAAATTTCCCCTTTTAACCACATTCAAATAAATAATTCTGTGCTATTATATTTATAATGTTGTACTAGTGTCACCACCATTAATATAATATAATTTAATATAATTAACACATAATGTAATTTGGTATTATTCTGTTTAGTTTGTATTTCTGATCACCAGTGAAATTTATCGGCTTTTGATGTGTTTCTATGAAGTACCTATTTATATCCTTTGCCCATTATATTGTATGCTTTTCCCCTTTCCTTATTGACGTGTTAGGCCTATCTATATCTTTTCTATCTTCTACCTCCTCTATCTGTAGTGTATATGGGGTGCTAATCGCTTCCTGATTATCTTCATTACAAATATTTTCTTCCAGTTTGGTTTTTCTTTTCACTTTATTTATGTATATTTTCTTTCAGAGAAGTGGTCATTCATCACTATTTTCCTATGTGATTTTCGATTTTCATATTTTCTTTAAGAAATCTTTTTCTACTTTAAGATCATAAAGTACATTCTCCTTCAATATATTTTCCAAGTATATTAAAACCTTGCTTTTTTTAGAACTTAATTGTACCCAGAATTTATTTTTAAGTATAGAGTGAGTTAATCTAGCTTTTATTTTTTTTCCTTATTGTCAGTTGTTCCAACACCGTATTTTGACAGAAGCTTGTCTCTCCCATTGTTTTTTTTCTTTAATGCAGTTTTATTGAGATATATTCACATACCATACAAACTATCTGAAGTATACAATCAGTGGTTCAACAGTGTCATCACATAGTTGTGCATACATCACCATGATCAATTTTAGAACATTTCCATTACTCCAGAAGAGAAAATAAAAAAGAAACCCAAATCCTCCCATAACCCTTGTCACCTACAGTATTGGTGTGGTACATTTGTTATTGTTGATGAAAGAAGATATTATGTTCATGCAGGAGACCTGGGTTCAATTTCCGGACCATGCACCCCCCCTAAAAAACAAAACAAAACAAAAAAGATATTATGTTAACTACAGCTGATAGTTTGCAATAGATACATTTTTTCCCCATACCCCTCTACTATTAAGTCCTTGTAATAGTGTCATACATTTGTTCTGGTTCATGAAATAATTTTTTTATTTTTGTACAGTTAAATCACAGTCATTGTCCACCACAGGATTCACTGTATTATATTCCCATGTTTTAACCTCCAACTTTCCTTCTGATGACATACGTGACTCTAAACTTCCACTTTCTACTAGACTCACACACAATTCAGTACTGTTAATTATTCTCGCAGTAATATACCACTGTCACCAATATCCATTTCCAAGCGTTCGTCCTTTGGTGTATGATTTATTTCACTTAACATAATGTCCTTAAGGTTCAGCAATGTTGTCACATGCTTCAGGACTTCATTTCTCCTTACTGATAACTGATATTCCATCATATGTATATAACACATTTTGTTTATCCACTCGTCTGTTGATGGACACTTGCATTGTTTCCATCTTTTGGCAATTGTGAAAAATGCTGCTATGAACATTGTGTGCAAATATCTGCTCATGTCCCTGCTTTCGGATCATATACTGAGTAGTATTTACCAACATTTTAATGTCATCTCTTTTATATACTCAAGATTTGTACATGTGTGGATCTCTCTCTGGACTTTCTTATTTGATTAAATCAAATTTAAAATTCCACATGGTTTTAACTATTCTTATAAGAAGTCTTGATATCTAGTAGCACAGTCCCTCCACCTTCTATCAAAATTGTCTTAATTATTCTTGGGTTTTGGCTCTGCCATATAAATTTTAGGATTGGCTCGCTGTTTTCCATAAATAACCCAGTGGGATTTTGAATAAAATTACATCATATTTAGATGTTAATTTGCAAAGAATTATTATCTTTCACGTAATTCTTAACATGGTATATCTCTCTTTTAGTCAAGTGTACAATGATGTCTTTTGTCATTTTTTTCAACAAAAGTTTTGTACATCATTTGTACTTTTGTTCTAGTTATTTTATAGTTTGTAATTATTGTGAGTGCACACTTTTTTCTATTTTCTTTTTAATGGTTGCTATCCATGAAATTGATTTTTTTATATGAAATGTGTTTAGCAAACTTCTTGAATTCTATTATTATTTGAGATGGTTTTTCTGTAATTTACTTGGACTCTTTATATAGACGACAGTATACTCAGCAAGTAAATACAGATTTATCTCTGCCCTCCTGATTTCTTTTTCTTGTCTTATTTTATTGACTTAGACATTGTTACCTTGAAGTTGTGGTCATGAGCACTCTTGCCTTATTCCAATCTTTGATGGGAATGCTTTTAAGATCTCATAGTTTAGAATGATAATTGCTATAGGTCTTGAATAGATACCTTTATCCACTTACAGGAACTCCTTTCTATCCCTCTTGGCTAAGAGTTTTTATCATAAATGAATGTTGGCTATTATCATATACTTTTTCTATACAGTTGAGATATATCGAGATGCTCCTGTAGTTTTTCTTCAATTTGTTAGTGCGTATAGCAGTCAAAGTTCTCCTGAGAAACAGAGCCAATAAGACATGTATATATGTATGTGTGTATGTGTGTGTGCATGTATGAGGGCTGGCAAGTCTGAACCTGTAGGTCAGAATGGCTGTCTGGAAATTCAGGCAAAAGTTCATTGTAGTCTTGAGGCAGAAATATCTTCTTTTCCAGGAAACCTCAGTTTATTGTAATTCACAATAATTACAAACTACAATAACTATATTGGATGAGTCCTACTCATATTATCAAGGGATATCTCCTTTATTTAAAATCAACTGATTGTGGCTGTTAATCACTATCTTCACAGTGACGTCTGCACTAGTGTTTGACCAAACAACTAGGCACCAAAGTGTAGCCAAGTAGACCTCAAATTAACCACCACAGTGAGTACAGCATAAATAGAGTCAAACTGACCTTGCGGCTTTAGGATAAATCATACATGGTTTTGGTGAACTTTTTTATACACTACTGAGTTCTTTTTGCTAGTATTTTACATTATGTTCATAAGTGATATTAATTTATGATTTTATTTTCTTCTGCTACAGTTTTGTCTCATTTTCATTTTTAATATTTTTGTTGCCTTTTTAAATTTCTTCATCAGTCTTCCAGTTTTGTCCATTTTATTAGACATTTCAAAGAAAAAAATAGCTGTTGGTTTTGTTGACCCTTTATTTTCTCTTTGCCTTCAATTTCAATAAATCCTTCGCGTTACTAGTTCATTGTCCTATTCTAGCTTCTTGAGTTGAATATTCTGTTCATTTATTTTCAGTTATATTTTTATATATAATTAAAAAATCAATTTATGGGCGGCTGCCGTGGCTCAGCAGGCAGAGCTCCAACCTGCCGGGCTGGAGGTCTGGAGTTCGATCCCTGGTGCCTCCTGCCCATATGCAAATTTAAAAAAAAAAAAATCAATTTATTTTCAGTAAAACTGAATTTTTTACTGAAAGCATTTAGTTAGAAAGTTGTCTCTTAGAACAGCTTTAACTGTACCTCAGAAGTTTTTTTGTTTTTTTTTGTTTTTTAATATATTTATTGAAAAAACTTAACATATAAACATTCCTAACATACAAACATTCCATACATGGTGTACAATCAATGGCTCATAATATCATCACATAGTTGTGTATGCATCATCATGATCATTTTTTTGAACATTTGCATTTACTCTAGCAAAAGAAATAAAAAAGGAAAAAGAAAAAACTCATACATGCCATACCCCTTACCCCTCCCTCTCACTGACCACTGGTATTTCCATCTACTCAATCTATTTTAACCTTTGTTCCCTTTATTATTTATTTTTTATCCATATTTTTTACTCATCTGTCCATACCCCAGGTAAAAAGTTTTCACAATCACACAGTCACATTGTAAAAGCTGTATCATTATACAATCATCTTCAAGAAACAAGGCTACTGGCACACAGCTCTACAGTTTCAGACAGTTCCCTCCAGCCTCCGCAATACACCATAAACTAAAAAGGGGATATCTATCTAATGTGTAAGAATAACCTCCAGGATAACCTCTAGACTCTGTTTGGAATCTCTCAGCCACTTACACTTTATTTTGCCTCATTTCCCTCTTCCTCCTTTTGGTCGAGGTTTTCTCAATCCCTTGATGCCGTATCTCGGATCATCCCGTGTACTTCAGAAGTTTCGATTTGGGGGATCCTTTCAGTGATGTGCAGGGCTGTTGCAGGGCCTTAGACGCCACACCCTAGAGGACTCTAGGGGGCGCCAGTCACATCGCGGTCATGTCAGTGGCACCCCGTCGTGGCGTGACGCACAACCTGAAAGATCCTAGGTGGTGGCCCTAGATTCAGTTGCAAATATTTTTAGTCTCTGTTGTGAAAATGTTTACAGAATTCCTATACTCCACCCCACCACCAACACTTGCATTTGTGTGGAAAATTTGTTACAATTGATGAAAAATACATAGAATGCTTCACCAATTTGCGTGTCATCCTTGCACAGGAGCCATGCTAATCTTCTCTGTACTGTTCCAGTTTTTCAGCTGCTGCAGCAAGCACATGATTTGTTTTTTAATGCATGATTGCTTTGGGAGTGGGCTTTTAAATCTCCAAATGGGGGCTTTGACTTTTTTTTTTTTTACTTATGTTGATTGCATTATGTTATGCATGTTTTTGATTCTTTGAAATGTATCAACCTCCTTTGTAATGTAAGATTCAGTTAATTTTTTTAAATCTGGCATCTGAACTAAGAAAATATAGTCTATATTTGTTAGGTATCGAGCATTTCTTTATGTCATTTTTCTTTTTTGCGGGGCGGGGTGTGTGTGCAAGACCTGGGACTCGAACTCAGGTCTCCGACGTGGAAGGCAAACCACTGAGCCACTTGCTCACCTTCCTTATGACATTTTTTTATAAATTTATTATCTTCAAGGTGGATTATTTATTTTATTATTGTAGTGCCCTTCTTTTTTTCCTATAAACGCTTCACCTAAAAAATCCACTTTAAAGTAGATCTACTCCCCCCAACATGGGGCAAAAAAAAAAGACTTTTATTACACTAAAATTGTATATATATGTATATATGTTTCTATTCAGACAACTGAGACAATATTTTCAATGTCTAAAGTTTTACAGAGAACTGACATCAACAATATACAATGAAATACAGTAACAACACTTTAAAACTTAGTACCCCTAGAGAAAACTGGGCAAAGGATGTGAACAGGCAATAGTACGTAGAGGAAACACAAATACATTGAGATGGTCAAATCCTTCAATAATCAGACATATGAAAAATTAAACAGCATTGAAATAGCACTCCGCTGCTACTAGATTATCAAAATTAGGAGGCCTGATAATGCCAAAAGTTGGTGGATGTGTAGTGCTATTGGGACAGCAACTCATGCAGCCATTCTAGGGAGTGATCAGGACTTATTTAAAAGAAGGATAGCATTACTTTCCAATCTAAGAACTCTGGTCCCAGTTATTTAGAACCTAGAGAAATTCTCACAGAGGGCAATAAAGAATGTGTGCAAGGATGTTCATGACAGCATTTCTTATATTACAGGGAAAGTGAAACTATGAAGGAGGGGATTGATAAAATAAGATGCATGCACACAGTGGGGTATCCTGCACTGGTTAGAAACTATGGACTACACATATACAAAGAAAAATTACTAGATCTTTAAAAGCCAGTTTGGTTGGAAAAAAATAAGAAACATAAGATCTATATCACAATAGCATTTATATGAGTTGAAAATACACCCACACAAACAGTACAAAATTTTTCATAAGGAAAAAAGGAGTTATTAAAACCAGGGAGCAGTCTTAAACCAAAGGAAATAAAGATGACAGTCTACTTGAACTGAAAATTGTAGTGAATTCTGCTTTCTGAACCTGGTCCACCAAATCAAAAATTAAAGAGGTAGATTATAATAAAACCTAGAAAGTGCCATCACAGAGATAAGTGCTAAGAGAGAGAGCAGGGACAGTTTACCAACGAGGTGACAGTAGAGTGAGAACTTGAAGGATGTGTAAGAGTTTTCAGGAAGTTGGGAAAGGGTAAATGTAAACTAGGACAATTATGAAAGAAAGAGGTTTCTAGGCCAACCAAAAGATAAGAGAAAGAACTGAGATTTGTTATACAAGTGCTCTTTTTTTTTAAACATTTTTTTATTGTGAAATATAGCATATACACACAAAAAAAAATAAATTTTGAAGTGCATTGTAACAAGTACTTATAGAACAGATTTCAGAGTTTCTATGGGTTACAGTTCCTATGGGTTACAGTTCCACAATTTCAGGTTTTTACTTTTAGCTGCTCCAAGACACTGAAGACTAAAAGAAATATTAATGTAATGATTCAGCAGTCATACTCATTTGTTAAATCCTATCTCGTAAAGTAGAGCTACTTTGAAGAAAGTTAATCTCTTTTTTTTTTTTGGCTAATACTGGCATAGTTTTTCCATCTCTTAAAATTTCAACTTTTCAGTTGATTTAGTTGGAATGTCTTGCGTTTCAGTGATGTAGATGTTTGTTTTTGTGGGTAGCATATGGCTAGACTTTTGTTTTGTTTTTCTTTATAATGTTTTTATTAGCTTTTTGCTTTAAAATCTTTAGAGATTCACAGGAAGTTGCCAATAAAAAAATATATACATGGCGGTCTCATGTCCCCTTCATCCAATTTCCCCAGTGGCAACATCTGATGTAACTATGGCCCAATTCAAAACCGAAAAAATGATGTTGTGCAATCCATAGTTTATTCAGGTTTCATCACTTTTGCATGCACTCACTAATGTGTTTGTGTGTGTATGTGTGTGATTCAGTGCAATTTTATCATTTGTGTGGATTTGTGCAACCGTCATCATAGTCAAGATACATCACTACAAGGCCCGTTCATGCTGCCCCTTTAGAGCCACACATTCTCTCCCACACATATTGTTTTTTAAAAATATTTTTATTGATAAATATCCACACATACAGTCCAACTATATTATACAATTAATGGCTCACAATATCATCACATAGTTGTGTACTCTTTATCATGATCATTTTTAGAGCATTTGCATCACTCTAGGAAAAGAAATAATAAGAAAAAAATAATAACTCATGCATCCCATACCCCTTACCCCTTCTTCTCTTGACCACTTATATTTCAATCTACCCAATTTTTAACCCTTATCTCCCCCTATTAGTTATTTAGTTTTTAGCCTTCTTTCTTTCTTTTTTTTTGTACTCATGTGTCCATACCCTGGAAAAAAGGAGCATCAGACACAAGGTTTTCACAATTACATGGTCACATTGTAAAAGCCATATATTTATACAGTCTTCTTCAAGAATCAAGGCTACTGGGATACAGTCAATAGTTTCTGGCACTTCCTTTCAGCCACTCTAATATACCATAAACTAATAAGAGATTCTTATATAATGCATAAGAATAACCTCCAGGATTACCTCTTGACTCTGATTGAAATCTCTCAGCAACTGAGATTTTATTTTGTCTCATTTCTCTTTTCTCCCTTTTGGTCAAGAAGGCTTTCTCAATCCCTTGATGCTGGGTCCCAGCTCATCCCTGCGAGTCAGGTCCCACATTGCCAGGGAGATTTATGCCCTGGGAGTCATGTCCCATGTAGGGAGAGGGCAGTGAGTTCACCTGTCAAACTGACTTAGAGAGAAAGGACACATCTGAGCAACAAAAGAGGTTCTCTGGGGATGACTCTTAGGCATAATTATCAGGTAGGCTTAGCTTCTCCTTTGTAGGAATAATCTTCTTAGGGCCAAGTCCTAAGATCGAAGGCTTAACCTATTGAATTTGCTGTCTGCGCTGCTCGTAAGAAAATAGGATATCAGGAATTCCACAAGTGGGGAAGTTGAATATTTCCTCTTTTCTCCCCACTCCCCCTAAGGGGACTTTGCAAATACTTTTCTATTCTCTGCCCAGATTACTCTGGGATATACTGGGGCATCACACAATTCTGTACAAACCAACAAGACCTCACACCTTATTCAAGATTCCATGCAATTATCATGTTCAAGTAAACAGACCCCATACCAGTTGAATTAGATAATGCACTACCCAGAATATACATTTTGCACCAAATAAACATCTCTCCCTTTGATCTTACATAGAAGTTGAAGTTAGAAAATATGGGTTATATCATCCTTTACCCAATATTCTGTTTTACCTTAGTCCTGTCCAGATCAACTTCATTCATATTTCTATACGAAGTCTGATTAGTCTTTCAGCTTTTTTTTTTTTTAACAGTTCCTGAATGGGGCCATGCTGATTTTCACAGCTTTAGTGCTCTCTGAGTCTCAGGTGTCACATAAATACCCAAAGTTTCAGGATTATTTACAAATATAATTATATACTTTTTTATACAAATAGCTTTATTTTTATACAAATAGTTATATACAGATAGCTCAGTATCTCAGAATTTAGAAATATCACTCACAACTTTTAAATATATTTCATCCCCAATATTTTAACCCCTAACAACCACTAGTATGTTCTCCATCTCTACAGTTTTGATATTTCAAGAAGTTCATAAAAGTGTAATTACTTTTATGTAATTTCAGGTACAATGTGTAACCTTTCAAGATCTGCTTTTTCACTCCTCAAAAATCCCTTGAGTTCCACACATTACATGTTTCAGTAGTTTATTCCTTTTAATGGCATTGTACTATTCAATGATATTGTTTTAGGTCATACTGCTAGAATGCAATATACCAGAACTGGGGCAGCTTTGTTTTCTTTTTAAACTTTTTTTATTGTACAGTATAACATATATACAAAGCAAAGAAATAAAGCAATAGTTTTGAAAGCACCCTTCAACAAGTAGTTACAGGACAGATCCCAGAGTTTGTCATGGGCTACCATAAGATCCTCTCAGATTTTTCCTTCTAGCTGCTCTAGAATATAGAAGGCTATAGAAGGTTTAAATATTTTTTTATGATCACAATCGACTTTTTTCCTTTTTTGGTGAAAAATAGTATATTTACCAAAAAAAAAAAAGCTATAAATTTCCAAGCACAGCACCACAATTAGTTGTAGAACATATTTCAGAGTTTGACATGGATTACAATTCCACAGTTTTAGGTTTTTACTTCTAGCTGCTCTAAAATACTGGAGACTAAAAGATATCAATTTAATGATATGGCATTCATAGTCATTTGTTAAATCTTATCTTCTCTGCATAACTCCACCATCACCTTTGATCTTTCCATCCCTCTCTTTAGGGGTGTTTGGGCTATGGTGATTCTAAATTTCTTATGTTGGAAGGGTCTGTCACTAATATGGGATAGGGAGATGGAACTATCTGATGTTCTGGAGAGGCTATGGCCTCTAGGTTTCAGGACTTATTTTTACCAGGGACCCATCTGGAGGTTGTAGATTTCTGGAAAGTTACTCTAGTGGAACCCTTGTGGAATCTTATATATTGTGGCGCATCTTTTATAAAGGGGAATTTATTAAGTTACTAGTTTATAGTTTAAAGCTGTGAAAATGTCTAAATTAAGGTGTCCAGGGAGATAGCTTGGTTCAAGAAGGCTGATGGTATTTGGGGTTTCTCTCTCAGCTGAAAGGGCACATAGTGACATCTGCTTTCTTTCCAAGTTTCTTCAACAGCTTCCCTGGGGCTCTGTCCATTCTGTTGGCTATGTTGGTTCTAGTGACTCTAAAGCTTTTTCCAAAATGGTTCCCTCTTAAAGGACTCCAGTAAGCAACCTCACCTTGAATGGATGGAAACACATCTCTATGGAAACCATCTAATCAAAAGTTACCACCCACAATTGGGTGGGTCACATCACCATGGAAACAATTAGAAAGATCTCACCCAGCAATATTGAATGAGGATTAAAGGATATGGCTTTTCTGGGGTATATAATATTTTCAAACCAACACAGATATGACTGTACCACAGTTTAACTATTGAACTATTGAGGACAATTGGGTCATTTTCTGTTTGGGGCTAATATGAATAAAGCTATTTTCATTTCTCTGGGATAATGTCTAAGAGTGCAATTGATGGGTCTTATGGTAAGTGCCTATTTACAATCTTTACTTTTCAGGAGGTGAGTTTGAGCTGTTTTCTGGTCAACCTTCCTAGTCTGTGTATGTATGAAAATTAAATTTGGCCTCATCTTGAATGAGAGTTTAGCTGGATATAAAATTTTTGTTGACAATATCTTCTCTCAACACTTGCAAAGTCTGCTGGAAGTCTTTTGCCTTTTTTCCTGGTTATCTTTTAAGATTTTTCTCTTTATCATTAATGTCATGTACTTTCAGTATAAGATATCTAAGTATAGATTTATCTTGATCTTGCTTAGTATACTGGAAGAACACATGCAATTAGAAGATATTGGAAATATCTCAGTTTTGCTCCTTTCATATATTCTACGTAATTCTCTCTATTGATTTCTGGGGCTCTTATCACTTATATGTTAGAGACTCTCGATCTATAGTCTATCTCTGTTTTTGTATGCCTTTTTTCCCTGGTCTCACTGTGCTACTTTCTGTGTCAATAACATCTTCTAATTCCACTTCAACTATATCCAGTCTAGCATGTATCCTATCAATTGAATTTCTTATAGGAATGAGTATTTTTTGTGTTGAAGATTTTAATAGGTTATTTTCATATGTACATAATTATATTTAATTTTTGCCTATTGTTTCATAATTTATATTTATTTTAAATGAATATTAATCTTTTATCTCTTGAACACTCTAAGCAAACTGATTATGAAGTTTTCATATGACTCTTCCATAGAAACAGTTTGTTCTGGAGTGAATTGATGTTTTAATTGTTGGTTTTGTTGGCTTCTTTCTTTTCTTTTTTTTAAAAAAAAAATGTTGAAAGTTATCATTTTTATTGTAGTTCAAATATGCAACTCAATTTCCCATTTTAATCACATTCAAGTGTAGAATTCAGTAGTATTAATTATATTCACAACATTGTGCTGCCATCAGCAATATCCATTACCCTGCTCAACACTTTAAACATAAACTCTTCACCCATTAAGGTACAGCCATCTCTTCCTGCCCCATCCTTCATTCCTAATAACTATAAACAACTATCTCTATATATAAAGTTTGCTTTTTTTAAAAAAAAGTGTTTCGTATAAGCAAGACCATACAACATTTGTCCTTTTGTGTCTGGTTCATTTCATGTAAGAGGAGCACTTCAAGATTCATTTATGTTGTAAATGTATCAGAACTCCCTTCCTTTTCCCAGCTGAATAATATTCTGTCAAGTATATATACCAAATTTTGTTTATCCATTCTCCTGTTAGTGGATTCTATTGCTTCCACCTCTTGGCTACCATGAATAATGTTGCTGTGAACATTGGAGTATAAATATTGTTCAAGTTCCTGCTTTTAATTATTTTGGATATATACCAAAAAGTGGGATTGCCAGGTTATCAGGTAATTTTATTTTCAATTTTCTGAGGAATCACTAACCTGATTTCCACAGCAGCCGCCACATTCTACACTGCTTACTTCTTTCTTAGCAATAAATATCAATATGGATTTCTTAAATTGAGCTCTTCCGACTCACTTTAGAGGGAGTTTTGGTTATTGTTATTGTTTCTGTTTCTTTTTCTTGTTTTGCTTCCTTACTCCTTTTATGCTCACCCCTCTGTCTTTAACATTTCTTTATTGCTTTCAACTAGCTTACAAGACCCTCATTCCAGAACCAAGTTTTTTAATGCACTTTGGGAATATTGGAGATATTTCAGATCCATTGACTGAGACAGTTGGTGACCTGCCCAGTTCCCAGTCCAGAGATATGTTTTTGCCCTACTACCTTCCCTAATTTCACAGTTTACCAGAAGACAGTAAGTGAGCAATGGTTGCATTTATTCTTTTTCTTTCTCAGCCTCCTTTTACTAATGTACAGGGGTAGAATCCCAGCCCCGGTCCTGCTTCAAGTCATGGCTTCAAGCATTATCAGCCATGGCTGCTGCTCCATGTTGCTGTTCTGTTTCTGGTGGGAATGTCGATGTCATTGCTGAGCCTAGCCTTTTTTTTGGGGGGGGGGGGGCGGTCATTGATATGTTCATAATAGAAAGAGTGCATCAAAATGTGAACCCATTGAGGTGTCTTGACTGGAAATCTAACGTAAATATTCTGACACTCTTCAAAGCCCGCTGACACTAACACGCACACACAATTTGTGTACAGAGTAACACAAAAAGCCAAGATCTCCTATTAAAGCCCTGTACATGGTGACTCTGGTCTACCTTGCAGGTGTAGGCCCCGCTGTCCTCTACTCCCTCTTCAGTGCGCCGTGTTCCCCAGCAAGCAGGGCAATTCGAGGCCCATGGGATCTAACCTGCATGTCACTACCTCGGAGTTATTTTGCGATCTGTACCCACTTGCAATGACACTCAGAGTTCCATCCAGTCTTACGACCAACCTTTTCTTTTTCTACTGAAAGCCTTTCTTGACCTTCTCATTTGGGAAATAATTTCTCTCTTCCATTAATCCATTGTGTTTTTTTCAGCCTCTGTGTACAGCATTTACCATAATCTAGAATACCATTATAAAACATCCCACCCAGCCTCACAGACTTGGAGACTGTATTTAATATAACATCTTTATATTATTACTATATATAATATTATTAAGAAACTCATATGTGTCAGCTGCTGCCAAAGGTGTATTATTATCCCATTTAATTCTTTCATCGATCATGATATGAGGAAAATCTCCTCCTTTTCAGATGAGCAGATTGAACTTCAGTGAGTTCTCCAGGGTCACATAGTTAGTTTGTGGTAGAAGAAGTCCAGGTTTGTCTTACTTCTGAGACCTTGTTCTGTCCAGCATCCCATTTTGTTTCCCATGTTTTCCGTACCCCTGACTTGTGTAATTCCTGTCCTGCTACTAGAATGTGAGTCCCTTAAGGCGCTGTCCATGAACCACCCGTGTCAGTATTACTGGGAGGGTTTATTAAAAATCCATTCTTGGGTTCTCTCCCAGACCCACTAAATTGGAATATCTAAGGACAGGATCCAGGAATCGGCACTTCAACAATTTATTAGGTGATTCCCAAACACTATAGCCTTAATAGTAGCTCTTAATCTCGTTACTCATTTGAATCATCTGGGAGTGTTGGTGAGGGAGGGGCAGGGCGGTTAAGGTATGTAGAACTCTAGGATGGGAATTTTCAGAGTAAAGTCAGTATTTTAACAGCTTCTTAGGTGAATCTGAAGTGGTCAACCAACCCTAGTCTTAAAAACATTAGCACAGGTAAACATCTGACTGCTGGTGATAATTTGGACATTTATTTTTCTTTTCTTTTTATTAAAGTTGAGCCAGCATTTAAAATTAAGAAAATTTATATACAAATATGAACTTCAGGCTTCTGAAAAATCAGAAGTACTGTCCGCACTAGGCTCTCACATTACAGGATTCTGGGATTCTTGATGCTCCAGTTGTCAAAATGACTTCAAGCTGGGTACCCTGCTGTCAAAATCTAGGCATGGGAGAATTTGATTAAATTCAAAAGGAATAAATTTATAGGGTAAAAATATTGGGTAAACAAGTACTTGTTATCCTAAAGATTCATTACAAAACAATTTTACTCTTCAAAAATTTACTTATCAAAAATTTCTCGGAGATATTTTATATTTAAGCTTTCACTTTAATAAAAAACAAAATAAAATATAAATGAAATAAAATTACAAGATTACTAAATATTAAAGACTACTAAATACAAGATTACTAAATATTAAAATTGAATTTCTTGACTTCCTAATTTATCGCAAACTGGCAGAAATACATCTGTAGGGTTTGTATTGGGTCTTAATGGATACAGCTGTCTATAGCATTCCAAGTATAAATAACAAGAATATTTCATTTTCTGTATCCCTTCTCAATGGATACTGTTGCACTGGGTTCCATAACTAAAACCACTGTAGGAAATTTTCTGTGTAGGCAGGCACAGAACAGTACTTAACAAAATAAAACAAAATATGTATGGCTGTGATTTTAATGGCCTGTATAAATAGTAATCAGTAGGTGCCTCTGAAATCACCTGCCATTCTTTAATTCTATCTTAGGTGTACTAGAGCTTTTTTTTTGTACTAGAGCTTTTTAAGGACAATCTAAGATATAAGTTTTCATTTTCCACTAATAAAAAATCTTTGGGACTTTTAAACATGTGTAAAATTAAATTTAAAATGTTTATTAAATAGCTGCCATATGTAAATTGCCCAGGTAGGCACATGGCAAAGCTTCTTCTATAAATGTGTGAGAAGCTTGTAGACCTCTGGTTCTCAGATCAAGGTTGGAACTCTCAAGAGGTACTCACTGATCAAATTATCCAAAATGTTTTCAATAACCTCAAAACTCACTTGGAAATTGCACGTTTGTCTACATTAAGGTTGCAAAAGGTAGATAACATAAAAAGTTTCTTCGGTTTTTACTTAACTGTGCAAGCCAGTATGATAGCAGCAGTTATCTAATGCTAAGTAGTTGCTTATTGGCAGGTTTGTATGTTTTTGAGTGTTTATAAAAAAAAAAAAAACAGCAACTTCACAAATTATTAGTTAATATTCACACATTGTTTTTAAACTTTCAAGATATGAGAGAAGAAAGTGCTATTGATTAGAAAGAATGGTGAAACACTTATGATATTTAAGGGCAAAGGTCTATAAAGAAGATAAGTGAGCTGTAAATCTGAGCAAATAAACCATATAAAAATCTCCCTGATAAACTTAAAATTTATTAAAATGACCATGTCTATATGAGTGGTTTGCTCTTTCCTTTTATTTATTTCACTAGCTTAATAAATAATCTACAGAAATGAAATAAAATCAATCTCTGAGCATATGAGAAAGTGAAGGGGATCCTGTGGGCATTTTTCTATCCGCATAAGGGTGGAGATATTTCTTCTTGACCTTTTTGCCTCCTGGGAGGCATCTGCCTCAATCTTGGGAACCCAGTACACTTGTGGACAGAGTCTACTTTGCTTTTACTTCTTGGTGATGTCTGCTGCACTCCCATGTTTAAGAGTAGTCATAGCCAATGAGGATGGGTTGCAAAAACTGGTATGTGGCTCAGGGTGCTTTCCACATTGGCTCACCCTCAGTTCTGATTTAGCAGTGTGTGTTCAGCACTGACTACAGGTGAGTATTGTTTGCCCTTCCTGGCTCTTAGAATTACATGACTGGTGCTGAAGCTGAGAACCTCCCTGTTTCTGACTGCGGCACTTCAGCTCAGTCTGTCGGTCAGAGTCACTGTCATTTCCCCTTGACCCATGCTATGTTGTTATATCCCATGCCCATCCTCAGTACACTGCAAAGGATATTAGAGGAGTAAGATTGGGGAGGGAGGACCTTTTTCCCAGGAGGGTTTTGGACAGGGGATCTGGCAGCTGTTGGGTAGATTTTTAGCTCTGTTTCTAGCAAGGTAATGGGGATAGGCTCAAAAACCACATGTCAGCAGTGTGTGTACATTACAAAGCTAAGACTACACATATCATATGCTCCTCAGTGACAGGAAACACCTTGCATTGCTTCTATATTCCAACTCGACTTAACACAATATTAGCCATTCAGTAAGTAACTCTGCCTATAACGACCTAAACTATGTTTTCACCCAGTGCACTCCTACTCATCCCTTGAGGCCCATCTAAATGTTGCCTCTTCAAAGATGCCCACTGAGATCTTCTGCGGCATTTTGTACCTACCTCTATGTACTACCTGCCCTAGTACAATCAGCTCATTGTATCAGGGTTTGCAATACTGGTCCGAAGTACATAATTCCCAAATTCGGCATTAGGAGGTGTTCAGGCAGCATTGAATGAATGCATGAAACATTGATTAATTGATTGATTTATTGATTAGAGCCTATGTCATACAATTGGAAGATGCATTCTCTCACACTTCTTGTTTGCTCTTCCAATTCATTTAATCTCCAAAATGAAAATAAAATTGCAATCTATTAAGAGGTTAACCCCTATTTTGTGTGGTGGATACTCAGTGGAGGAAATATGAAATTGCGTTCTTCATACAAGGAGTTAACAAGTAAACCAGTTTATCCATCTGTAGCTTGTTTTTATAACATCAACCTAGTGGTAAAGACAAAAACAATTTGGACACTAGTAAGCATCATCTATATTTAATGCCTCTATGGTTGTAGCAGTAAAATTCTGGATGATTATCAGCACCACTTAAAAATATGGCTTCTTGTTGAATAATTCATACCTTTGATGGGGGAAAGCTCTGAACCATGCTCAAAGCTCCAGTAATTAATGGACTAATTACTAGATGCTTGTAAGATGGTTTAACGACTAGAAAGTGCTGCATAGGTGTAATTGTTTTAGGCTTAGCTCTGTGTACACAAATGTTGAAAATGTCAGTGAAGGTGGGTGGAGGAAGGGAAAGAGAAAGAGAGAGAGAGCTATCAAAATGTATCACACTAGCTTCATAGTTTTAGTTTTTGATAGAACCAGTGGAAATCTGACCAGTGAGGATGAAAGGCTTTGGAAAGGCAGAATGCAGGCATTGCTAATACCCCAAACTTTTCCCAATCACATAGGAGTATCGATCTATAGGACTCAGGGTATCTCTTCAAAAGGCAGTAACTACTAGAGTTAAAGTTCTTTTAGCCTAGTTGCTTTTTCTGATCCAATAACAAACTAGTGATATTATCCAATATGCAAGTTCCACAAGGGTTCTCTGTTTTTCATTTCACTTAAGAACTAATGGTAGCTCGTTTTTCCCCTACTGTTGGCTGCTCTCAGAAAATGACCTATACCTGGAGCTTTCTTGAGTCCCTGACATTTCAGCTTTCGAAAGAAGAAAAAAAGGAAAAGGTTTTCCTCGGACTGCAGACCATCTAGTTGAAATGTCCCTCATCCACCCTCCCTGGAGGAAAGAAAGCCTCCTTTAGAAGAAAGATGAAACATTGTCTTGTATCCGTTAGCACCATTCTGGGCAGTCAGTCTCTTAGGACATATGGGGCAATTATAGGACAGTCTCTTTAGAGAAAGCCATGGGTTTCAAGTTAGCAGTAACCATCTATCAATTCCTAAGATTATGCCATGATTTATTGTCAGAGCATCATGTATTCTCTGATTTTCTGCCTCCCATGAAACATTGTGCTTTCCTTTTCTATTGATGTATCAACTATAATAGTTACAAGCGGCTACAGAAAAATCAATAGCAAGCTTTCATTACTGTGTACATCAACTAAAGAGCCCTGCGCTGCAAGAGCACACCTTGCTGTTAAATACTCACCAATGGAAGGTGCGCGATAAGGGATTTATTTTTCCAACTAAATGAAAGAGTGTGAAATTAGAAAAATCAACTGCTGAGAATTTTTAAAATACTGCCGTGTTGGAAGTGGAAGAATTTAGAACCTGGAAATGTCACTTGAAGAGAATATAATAAAGGATGGATGGCATAATAATTTTTTCAAAACTAAATTAGAATCTTCAAAGTGAACATACAGGTACAAACCCCGTGTTTTAGTTTTGCAAATGTTTTCTGAAGAACATCTGCACAATGGGAGTAAGTATCAGGACAGTGTTCAGGAGACTGTCTCTATAAGCAGAAAGCTACACACGCGCTGAAGCGAATGATGCAATAACCATGTGCTCCAAAGCCAGCCGAGCTGCAAGCACCCTGAAAACATGGGAAGGTAAAGTAATATGGCCAAAGCCTGAATCAGACTCAGGACTCCTGCTCATAAATATGCTCAAAGTTAAATTCTCTTTCAAAGCATATGTTGGAAAAAAAAAAACAGGATTTTAAAGCAACAAATACCTTTACTTGCCTTTGGGAACACATTAGCTACCAATTAGTGCATGTAAATCAAGAATCTGAAAACAAAATATGTGCACTGATAGTCTGAAGGAAGGTCAAAGCCTCTGAAGACCTCTAGCATTTTGCATCAATTTAGGCAACATGAAGAGGAGATTTCCAAAGAAATCCTAGTAAGTCCTGAATTGGAACCATGTGAAATCATAAATCCTATTGAATTCCCAGTATCAAAATATATGTGCAGTGAAATATATTCATAGCCATATATTTAAGTGATTAGTTGTGTTGCTTTCTGATGGTGATGAGCTGCATAAGGTTTTTCATATGTCACTATTATATTCCAACCCCAGACCCATGCTATAAACATGATCTTTAGGATTATGTATTTAGTGAGGGGGTAGAAACTTAAACCTTGATAATTTCTGCATTTGTATGAGAATTTTTGGAGCTGCAAAAATATTTTTGGAAATAACCACAGACAAGTGAACAAAAGATTGAGTACCAAATTAAACCTCTCCACTCCCCACTGCCAGACCACCATTTAAGAATATTGATGAATCTAGGAATCCAGCTTGATTTTGGGGGGGGTTCATTTGTTCTCATTTTTGTTTGTTTGGGGGGGAAGGAGGAATGTTTCTTTGAGGGACTTTTCAAATATTCTACTTTCTTTCATAATTTTCCCAATTTTAGGCTTTTTTTTTTTTCATTCTGTGTTTCTATGCAATCAGGAATGACATGAGAATTTTTAAATTCCTTTGGACTTTTGACAATGAAATGAACTGTCATTCAGCTATGGGCTCTACCTCGCCTGTTTGATGTTGCAAAATGTTTGCTCCATGAGGGTTGTGGAAAGATTAGTTAGCCCATGCTGGTTAGATCAGAAAAAGCTGAGAAAATAGCAACAGGCTTTCTCTCTTCTGATCACTTCTTATCACCTGGAGCAAGATCTCCTATCTCCAACTAATCAGGTAGCTGTGACATCCACAGGGTTGGCCTTTTTACGTGCCAATGTCCCTAGAAATTAAAACTGTAATAGTAATTCATGCAATGTCAATCTTAATTCAATTCAATTATTGTTTTCATTTATTTATTTATTTTTGGTGCATTCATAGTTAATGTTTTACTTTGAATGTTATCTACATGCAATAGTACTTGTTTTTGTATGCTGTATGGTGGGGTCACATTTCATTATTTTTCCATGTGAGTATCCCATTATTGCAGCACCATTTGTTGAATTTTTGTTTGTTTTGCTTATTTGTTTGTTTTTTGAGGACGTGCATGGACTACGAATCAAACCCGGGTCTCCCACATGGCAGGCGAGAATTCTACCGTTGTACTACCCTTGCACCCCCCACAATAGCACTTTTTAAAAACCTGTTAGATGTGGTTCTAACCAAAACTGGAGATGTAAGTAAAATGGAATACGATTTGGATGGTTTTCAACTAGGGATGATTACAGAATCTCTGTGAACTCAGCTAACACTTCCTGCTCTAGAGCTCTCATGCCCTTTTTAATAATTCTGTCATGTGATAGCAAAAGTGCATTCTTTCCCTATACTTTTTCTTCCACAGTTAAAACAAAATCCTTCCCATGACATACTGAACCCTATACTAAATATGCCAATGCTTTCCCTGCTCCACCTGGGAGACTATTCACTCTGAGAATGTTGCAGTGCCCCAGCCCTGCTCGGGTACACCAAAGGCAGAGGATGCTAACCCTGCAGAAAGACCCAGGGCAGGATATTACGCACAGTAAGGGGCTTTCCAACCCAGCTGTTCTAAGACCTATAGGGTCAAATTAATGGGGAAACCCAGAATGACAACAAATTTGCCATCATCTGCTGTGGCTTCCTGCCAGAGAGGTTGCTAGCTAGATATTTATACGTGTAGTAGGTATTTAATGTGTGTTTTATCATGTATTGTGAAATAATGCATTCTAAGCAGAAATCGAGAAGATGCAAAGAATGAAGTCATAATTTATGAGCAAATAAGCTAAAGACAGAGAGAGAGAGAGAGAGAGAGACAGGCAGCTAGGTAGGTTAGAAGTAGAAAATCAAATACAAGCTAAGGTAAAGACAACTGTGATTATAGTTATTTAATTCCCTCACCATTTAAGATTGAATTCTTCTTGATGAAAAGAATGAAGGACATTCATATGTCAAGAAAAACTCTTCTGAAATTACACTGGCATAAATGTTATTCTGTGATCCAGTCCAATTCTGAAATTGGTACATTATTTGTCTAAATTATTTTAGAAAAAATAATTGTGGATTTTTTATGTTTCAGAAATATAGCTTTGGGTGGGCCACGATGGCTCAGCAGGCAGAGTTCTCGCCTGCCATGCCAGAGACCCAGGTTTGATTCCCAGTGCCTGCCCATGCAAAAAAGAAATATATTTTAAGCTTTCACTACATTATTTCCAGAAGGGTCTCTCCAATGCACAGGGAGTTTCTCCAGCTCCTTAATGTGTGTTGCCTTCACACTTGTGTAAGCAGTCCTGAAGCTGTGCATGTGTAAGCATGATTGAGAGTGCCCGAGTGGTGACGTTCTATGACTAGCATCACAGGTGGTGTTATTTCCTGTGCTGCACTTCCCACTCTCTGATAGCTGTGTTCACAATGAACATATTTGCTAAAGAGACAAATTTGTACCAAGGCAGAGGCCATATACTCATGTAACTGCTTCTGTCCAGCAACAAGCAAAGCCTTGCAGCATGAGAGGGGACCAGCTGGGTGTGCATTGGTTCAACTGGTGGCAAGAATCACTGAGTCACCAGAAAGCAAGAGGTGTGCCATTTGAGAGCTGGAGGATCCCTTACCTCTGGTGGTCTCAGCACAGTCCACCAGGTGGAAATGGATAATGTGATCATTAAAAGCATTATGGGGATATCTTCATTCAACCAAACATTTAAGAAAGGAATTATCAGAAATGATGATAGACAAATGGCCAGGATGATGCTTTGTTCACACACTGATCCCAATTTAAGTTGACTTGTCTTTCCCACATGTCCGTTCTTCTGGCATCTGAGTGGTTGGGAGCACTTTCAGAAGTCTAAAAAGACATCGCATTTTACTGACCCATTATGCTTCCCAGCTGCTTGCTCCTGATCCCTGCTCTGTGAATTGGGCTTAAGGAATATCTTATATTCTTGTATATTTTAAGGAATAACTATATCCCAGGTCATAACTCTGGGATCAAGATTCAACAGGGCATCAGGAGGATGGAAGGATAAGTGGAGATTGTGAGCTACCCCCCTCACTTCCACTCCCACCAAAAACAGTTTCTCAATAACAAAATGCAAGAGGTAATAAAAAGCATAGAGGGGAAAATGTTAGAATCCAGTGAACCTGGGTCTGAAGCCCATTTCTCCCACCAACCATCTGCAGAAATGGAAATAAAAATAGTTTGTCTTAAACATTAAATAAGATAGCATGTTTGTAAACACCAGCACAGATAGGCACTGGAGAAATGTTCATTGCTGATAGTATTAGTTAATAGACCATAATAATAATACCCCAAACTCCATCTTCTTTCTACAAACTGAAAATTCTTGGACAGCTGCTGCAAGATAATATATATTTCCGTACATGACTTCCTTTCAACTATGAATTGTGTTTTAATCAGAGACATAAGAGCTACTTAATTAGATATCAAGTGGATGACCAGGGTTTTGTTTGCTTTGAAATAATGTTAAAAGAAGGTAAACAGTTGCTCTGTCCACCTCATACGATTGACTTATGCATTTTTCTAAAGAAACATTTCTATAGACAAATGATGTATTCATAAAGTTAAAAAAAAAAAGAATTCAAAAACATGTCATTTTTACTTCTTAAGTTAATTATACAAGACTGGGGAAAGACAGCCAAGCACCTCAAGACTCATTTTTTTTAACGATGTGCTTAATGCCTTAAAGTGTTTGTTTTAAAATCTGGGAAACGGAAATTCCTCTGTTTCTCCATAACCATAGACTAGCAGCAGCACAGATTGATCGAGGAAGAATCTCACATACAAGTGAGAAATTCTAAAGCCATCACTGAATGTGTCGCTGCCAGATCTACTGTCATTTGCTGTTCATGAGGTAATTCCACTATCAGAACTTAAAAACTGTCATTGATTTTCTATGTTAGTGGAAGCTTAGGGACATCATTGAATCCACAGATAAGCCAAATGTCACATTTTAGGCAGTTATTTAAATCCTGTACTTCACAAGGTGAGAGCTAGTATGAAACACCAACTGCAGCTTGGTGAACAAGGGCTGCCCTTGAACTTGATGGGGGTGTATTCTCTGAGTCACCAGTGGGCTCTTGTCAGGAGTATTTGGGATTTTGTCTTTTGACTGGCAAACTTATGTGTGAAGGTCCCCAGGAGACAGTACTAGATTCCACAGGGCAGACCCTGTGGGGGGCCTCATTAGGGCCTGTAGGAGTGGGACCTGAGCTGTAGGAATCTCCGTGGCCCTGTGCTCACCCTCAGGGAGAGCACAGTGAAGAGGTCAGAGCGGCTGAGAATATCGTCCCTGCTCCTGAAGTCTTTAGAGCTGCTCTCTGTATAAACTGGCTGATGTCTCAGGCTCAGGAAGGAGCATATTTGAGCTTCCTCTGGAATGGCGCTGGGTGACCTGGAAGGTGGGTTTTTATGTTCAATAAAGACATCACTGCAGGAGGGTAAAGGAGGAATAGCTCTTCAGTACTTTGTGAGCCTGGCACTGTCCTACCTCCTGGTAGTTACTGTTAAAGCACATTTTTAAAATGAGGGAACTGAGACTTAGAGCAGTTTGGTCATTCCCAGGTCATGTAGCCAGGGCACAGTGTTTACAGATTTAAGATCACCTGTTTTCATTTTTCCCAGCTGTGGAAATGAAAATATCAGTGATTCCCTTAAAAATAAAGAATTGGCTACAATAGAACGATAAGAACATAAACACATTTTCCACACCTAAATTAATGGTCTCTGGATGTGAAAAGGTGTGGTGACCACAAATTCTTGGCCCCCTTCGTATACAAGGCTTAGACTGAGCATAACATTTTGCAAAACCAATATGATTAGACAAGATATTTTCATATCATTACTGTTACTGTCTTGGCAAAATTGTGATTACATTTAAAATTTTAAAAGCATAGCTTCCTTTGCAAAGTGTTTCTAGTCCTTAAAGTTCTCAGACTAATCTTTCCTGTTATTTTATCTGCCACATGGTTAAGTAGACACAAAACAAATTGGTAATATGGATTTTCTGTCTCTCACATACAAATACGTATCCCTGAGCAATTGAATGAATTATTAATTTAAATGATGTCCCAATAATTGATAAATATGGGGTTTTAATGATCTTGTTAGAAAATCAGTTTCCACCTTTAGTTTTCCACCCCGAAGACCTTCTCTTTTCTTTTTACTGTCCAAGCAATTCAGAATAAATATTGGTTATTTGAATGATTTTCCTTCATTTCAACCTCTGATCTTACTGAGAAGAATTTTAATAAGCTAAGGGAAAGAATATATTAATAAGCAACAAGTTCATCTACCTGTCAAAGAATAGTTTTGTTTTTTTATTAACTAATAAAACCCTGGCTATTTAGAACAGATGCATTTAAATAACACTTCTCACATGGGTATAAACTTAGAACAATTCAACTTGGCAATATAAAGCTGAATTTTTATGTATTTAAAGAATTGCATTTTGGGTGACCTCAACACAATGCTTTCTATAAAGTGATGCAGTTAACACCATGGGGTATGATAAAAGGTGGGGAGTGGGGGCATCAGAAGCGGCATCAAAATGCCTACTTCTTCCAATTCTGCTGGTAATTCATTGCCTGTCTCCCTTTCTCCCAGACCTGGCAGAAGTGTTAGAAGTGATATAAAATAGATGAAAGGACTTAGGAAAAAGTTCGAAGAAGTAAGCAAACATAAAGTCTAATTCTCAAAAATGGTAACTCACAATAAACCTGCATTGCCTAAAATACCCTTTATTATAAAAAGCCTTTTAACATTTAAAAAATTGGATTTTAAAACACGTGGCACATTAAAAATACTGTTGACTCCCTGAATTTCTGATTTAGCTGCTAACTGTAGATGGCATTCATTTCATGGGTTAGATACTCAAAGTCTGTAACAGGAAAGCATTTTTTAAACTTCCTATCAAAAATAAAACCCCAACACAATGTCTCCTTGAGCGCAGAGCTCAAGTTGTGGAGTCTTAATTAGTGAATCATCACCAACCACTTTAGAACATTGTGTTCGTATTCCCCACATGCTGTAGTTCTCACTGCTTGCGAGGCACAATTTCCAGCCTGTCACACATCTTTGTATTGATTTGACCAGGATGTAGTTCATTCTATTAAAATGATTAACATGTATTCTTTCAAATGACTTAAGTATGTCATGTACATATTTTGGTTTGACGCTTATGTTGAAAGGATTCCGGTTCTTACGGGAGTGAGGTAGGAACTGAGACCCAGAGCAGCAGGAATTCTCTAGTTGTTTTACTTCATTCACATCTAATCATACCTTACTGTAGAGGCATGAAGTCAATTCATTGCAGTGCTGTCGCCAGGGCCATATCTCCCAGGGGAACCCAAGTGGGGGCACAGCAGAGACCCCTTCTGCCCCTTCCTGGCACGTCACAGCCTTGCTGCCAGAGGGTGAAGTTTGACAGAGTATTTTATGAGGTTTCTCACCCACTCAGCTACCGCCATGAGATGAGTAATACAAGTTATACAGACTCAAATGGACTATTTTGTTGAGATCATTGAATGCCTTTTTCCAACATATTCATTGTGTAAAGAATGTTCTGCTGCTCTTTAGTTTCCCCCGGTATCCTCCTCCCTTCTCGTCCATGTCCCCTTCCTGCATAAGCTGGTATCCCCTGCTACCTTCTGAGACCCAGAGGACAAAAACAACAGGATCTGACCAGCCTTCCATGGGGAGCAAACCCTGGAAACCCGAGGCTGTGCCTCGCAATCCAAACTGCACTGTGGCCCACGGACTAACATGAGTAGTTTAAAAGAAAAGGATTTCTTTAAAATGCTGAATTATGAAGGAGTATTGATTGTGTAGGTAGAAATATCTAGAAGACTACATCTTTAGTTTGGTCGACTAACACTGAAATGTAGAGAAATGTTTCAAGACAACTGTTTATTCTAAATAGTGTACCTCGTCTGTTAATGTACATTTACATCTCAAATATTACCCATTGCTTTCCTCTTATTAGTCATCTCTCAGAATTTCACTGAGAAACTTGTATTTGAGGACTACCAAAAGCAGAGTAAGCTGAGCTGAATTGGGCTCTTGGCCACAATCACACAAAATAATATTTTAATTGGCTAATCTAATATTTTGATCCAAGTTCATGAAAGTTTGAAATCAAATAATTAAATGCAAATACACCCTTCATCCCAAAGTCGGTAAGAATGCCTTTAAGCTAATATTTTTAACAAGAACTGTTCCACAGCTCTCTCTTGTAAATTTTATCATACCTCAGGCAGTTTTCCTCATTCGATTAGCTGGAAAGCGGAATTTATCCTGAGGCAAAGCAGACATCTAGTACAGGCTAAATTCAACAACTGGAGCTTAAATTTGGCTTAATATATCCCCACTTGGATCTGCCTGTTTAATTCTCTTTCATATGATAACGTTGGTTTATTCATAGTCTGGACTTGCCACCTGAACAAACTGAACCTCATCTCTTATTCTAAGAGAATAAGAAAACTTTGCAAAAACCACAAAAGTTCCTGAATGAAAATCAAATGCAAGTTCATGATTCAAAACCTGTTTCAGGATGGGACTAAAGTAAGGAGTGTTCCCCCAAGGCACAACTGCTTTTGATGAATGTGGATGTCTCCTATTCTGTGGGGACCAGTGATCTTTATAACGGGATAACACCCAGTGACTGCCAAAGCCTGCCAGGCAACTGTACCTCTGTGACTCACACACACTGGGAAAGTTATATGCTACCTATTTTATCAAACATTATATGTATTTGCCCTTACGATTGTGTCTGTTTTGCACTCAACCTTATTTGAAGTTTAGGGGGAAACCAGGAAATTGCCTTATTCTATATACCTTTAAATTCTGTTTCCTGGCTGAAAATAGTCAATCAACTCCCAGCCAGAAGCCTTATTTTTCCCTTTCATTCTCCAGGCATTTTTATTTGATTTTCATTGTCATGTGATATTTGAGGTTGATACAATATATGATATGTTTCGGTATGTCCAAACTTTAGTAACAGCCCTCTCTCCTTGTTTTTATTCCTAAGAATTCTGGAAAACAAATTGAAAATTCCAACTATACATAGATGGAACATTTGACTGGTCTGCATCAGCTGATTTAGTCCCTAATACAACACAGAGCCTCCAAATAGGTTTTTCTGAAAATATTTAGATTACCACTTCCCAATAACAAACAAACCAAATGTTTTTCCTTCTCCTAGTCACTGATCTCAATTTCAATTTTGAATCAAACTATACATTTTTTTCTAGGAGTAAATTATATGAAATATGTTCTACTCCTCTTACATTTGAAATTGGTTTGAATTATCAAAGTGAGGAGCTTTAAAATTGCTTACAAGATGAATAGCTGGATATTGGTACAAAGAAGCTGCTTGATGTATTCTTTTTTTCTTCTTCTTCTTTTTTCTTTTTGCATGGACAGGTACTGGGAATCGAACCTGGGTCTCAGGCACGGCAGGCGAAAACTCTGCCTGCTGAGCCACTGTGGCCCGCCCTTCTTGATGCATTCTTATTGAGTCAATTTGCATGTGCTTTATATTTATGGGAGTCTAATACAAATTTGCAAGTTTAATAATACATGTATTGGGTATATTTTATGTATGTGGTGCTATATTTGCACTGCGTGGGAAATAAAATATAAGACAGGATCTGTGAGAATACAACTCAATAACTGGAGGACCGAGAGAAGTCTGACTAGGGAGGTTCATGACTGGAAACTTTTGGAAGATCTTCTAGATATAAGCAAGAGGGAGAATGATGTATGAAATAACTGTGGAAATACTTTTTTTTTTTTAATTTGACAAGTCTAGAATGGGTTTCCACTTTATGTGAGCACTATGTTGGGCCTGAGGAAGCAAAACCATTAACAGAGTAGATGTGTCCTGGTCTCAAAATTAACAGTCAAGTAACTACATAAAACCCAGCACTCTGTGATGGGGAAATAGAATGTGCTAGAGAATCACAACAGAGACAGGGTGAGGGAGGGCTTCTTGGAGGTAGTGATGTATGCTCTGAGGCCTGGGAGGTTAATAGGAGTTATCCAAATAAGGGCAAAGGGAAGAAAGTTCCCCAAGCGGAAAGAGTCCATGCACATTCAAAGACCTGAAACCGGTGGGTGGGGTGAGAAATAAGATTGGGGTAAAAAATGGGCCAGATAAACGCAGGTTATAATCTTTAATCTAGGTGTACTGGAGAGCCTTCAAGATATTTTAAGTAGAGAACATAATCAGATTTGCATTTGAAGATATCATTCTGGCTGCAGTGTGGAAAATGGATTGGAGGGGGCCAATACTGGAGGAATTGAGACCAGTTAGGGGTCTGTTGAAGTAATAATAGAGGTTAGTCATGGTGGTAGCAAAGGAGAATAAGAGACAAATTCAAGACATAATTGGAAAGCAGATTGAACAGGAGGTGGTAATTGACTGGATTGGAATAGAAAAGGAAAGGGAGTAGAGGATACTGTACCTCTGGCTTGATCTCGTAAGTAGATAATGGGTAACTGGGTGAATTTTGGTCCATTAATTGATATTGGGAAAACAGGAGGAGAAGCAGGTTCTGGAAAGTGGAGACATTGATTCGCTCAGTTTTAAACATGTTGAGTTTGAGATACCCCCTTAGTCAGCCAGGTGGAGATGTCTAGTAGGCAACTGTCAATTCAAAACTTAATAAAAAGTCATATTCTGCAGCCTTCACACCAGGTCATTGAGTGAGCTGGTAAAAGTACATACAACATGATAAAGTAAAATGTACACACCGAAAAATCCAAAGGATTCAAGAAAAACAGGCAAGCTTGGCACTGTGGCCAAAGCAGCTGCCAAAACTCCTGTTTGAAATCTGTTTCCCAAGAAAGCACAATACATAAGGGAATTTGTGCTTTTATTCACTGTTAAAAAACAATTCTACATGAAGCAAAAATAAAGGCTGCCATGAATTTGATGTGGAGGAATAATAAGTAGCATGTCAAAAAGGACAAAAAAATGGAAGGGGGGTAGATTTGGGTTAGAGCAAAGTATTTAAACAAGCAGTGTATTCCTTGATCCTTCACATTTATTGCAGGTCTTCTCTATGCTGAGTGCTGCCCACGGTGCTGGGGGCTCAAATCTAAACTCTGCCTCGATGGCTTTCATTCTATTGGAAATGGCGGGCAATTTAACAAATGAGACAAATAAATGTGTAACGTGAGCTCAGTCAAAAATAAGCAGCGATAAGAATGTATAGTTTAGGGACGCAAGGGAAAAAGAATCACAGAATTAAGATAGAGAAGTCCTCTTTGGGGCATGAAGGGTTAGTTCCTGGGAGGAGCGCATAGGTGGCCTCCAGGGGTTGGGCGATTTTGTGGTCCTTGGGCTGGGTGGTGGCTGTCCAGTGGCTGTCCGGTGTCCACTCCATTGTGTTTAATAACTTACATGAACATCACATACATTTTAAAATATAACTTTAGAGAAAAGTAAGGCAGAGTGATGGGAGAGAGTGACTTGGGAATAAGGCAGAACTCTTTTAGAAAGAGTGGTCCACAAAGGCTCCTTTAAGGCGGCAGCATTTGAGCAGAGAGAGGAGTGAAGTGAGGAGGGGAGCACTGACTGTGTTGGGCAAGACCATCCAGAATGAGGGGCATAACAAGGACAAAGGTCCTTTGGCAGAAATGAGCTTGGTGTGTTGAAGAAACAGCCAGAAAACCAATGAGTCCCTAGAGGAGTGAGGGACGCAGAGGAAGGCGGTTTCGGGGTTTGCAGTTTTATTATGAGAAGGAAATGTACATAATCTTGCAAAGCACCGTTTTGCTTAAAGTTAAGTGATGCTGTTTGCATTCAATTCTATATTCTGTCTTCTCATAGTTAAGGTACCTGGCCCATGTCATAGCGCACAGGAGCTGGCTATGAAACTTCTCTGAGGTTTGGGTTTGTATTTGCAATGGCCACATTGTTTCCTGTAAAAGAAGGGGCTACTTTAGTATAAGTAAATTCAATTGCCATTTTGCTAGGGCATTCTGTCAAATTATATCTATATGCCAAAGAAAATTTGAAGTAATTTGTAATTCAGGCCAAAACCATCCTGGAGAGTTGAAGTGATTGTCCAGATAGTTAAGTGAAAAAGGCAGCAGGTGACGATGAGCTGCCCGGTTGGATGCAGAACAATGCCTGTACCTGTCAGTCTCTTTGCAGCATGAATCCAGGGACTTCCTTTGCAAACTCTGACTCATAATCATGAAGTTGTAGAAGATGAGGGCGGTGGATGACAGGAGAGACCTTCAAGCCCAGCCTTTGCAGGTTACAGATGGGGAAACTTGAGCCCCAAAGTAGTGACATGCCCAGGATTCCACAGTTAGAGAGAGAGACAAAATTAAAACTAGAGACCAAAATCATTTATGCCGTGATCAGTGATTTTGCGGTGGTTTATTGCCACCTGGGAAACACATAATTTGAACACACAATTGACAAAGGGGCAGCTTCCTTGTAGGCAGCATTCTAATGCAGCTGTAATTCCAGAGCCCTGACTTAACTGGGCACTGCGCTAGGCTCTGAGCTGGCAGCATTTCACATGGGGTGCCATGTATGGCTTGGGAAAATTTGGCTTCAAAATTAATAAAACTAAGTGGAAAAAGTCTTTAATCTAAATTGACGAATTGGTCGTGTTTTCAGAAATATTCTATATGATTGAGAATTGGATAAAATTGCAGGTATTCACTCTGCCCTCCATTAACTTTGGAAAGCCGCAACATCAGAGATTCTGTTTAGGCCATGAAACTTTATAGTGGGGAAAATGATCACATTTGTTTAGGAGCATCACCTTTCACCTGTGTACTGGAAGCAGATAAAAACTCCAGCGTTCATCAAAACTGTAAGAAAATTAATGCCTTGTGAGTACATAATACGTTTACATTTTTAAAGTCGACTTATATTTAAGGTATCATCTTATGTTTACGTGCATAAGAAATAGAGTTATTTACATATTCTTACATACACAGAGGGAAAGAGTGACTACGAAACTAGAATAGTCCCCGTTCTCTTGGAGCATTGTTATTGTGCCAAAAAATCGAGTGGTTTTCAGACTTTGTAAAATAAGTGAAACTCTTTTTTTCTAAATGATACATTAAAGCAGACAAAAGTGGAGAATTTTTTTTCTCATTTCTGTATCCCCAGCACCTAAATAGTCCAAGGGAAAAGGAATGGAGCTGGAGGATTGCCCAGAGAAGCCCCCATGAAGACACCTATGACACAGAACTTGTGGCTGCTATTTATAATAATGTTTATAATATCTATGGCACATAAGATGCTAAAGCGCCTTCAAAAATCACCAAAGATTACAGTGTGGAACATGCAACTGTAAACTCTCTGAAAATGGTTTACATTTCCTTTAGAAATGGAGGGATGGGATTAGCCAGCACATCCCATTCTCCAATCATAGCAGGCAGCAGAAATTCGCAGGCTGTGATGTGGGGGACAGAGCTCTAGGCCTTGAGAGGCATGAGCCTTGCAGGGTTCAGGTGCCTGTGAAGAGAGAGGCCCGGCGATGGAGGGTTCAAAGACTTTAGAGTAAGATAGGCCTGTTCAAATTCAAGACCCACTTCTTGCTAGTGAAGAAATCTGAGTAGAGTTACTCCACTCCTGTACGCCTCAGTTTCCTCATCTGGAAAATGGGTAGAATAATACCTCCCTCATAAGGTTCTTTTTTTTTTTCTTCAAAGCACCTTTATTTTAAATTTATATATAGTGAAAGAAATGAGTAATTGTCAAAAGCCTTATTTACTGATTAAATCAGGAGGATGATTTAATCAGTCCATAGCTTGGGAATTTTCAGGTTGTTTTTTATGTAATAACTTCCTTATATTTGTACAACTAACCACCGTCATTGTCCACAATAGGTTTCACTATGTTATATAGTCCCATGGTTTATCCTCTACCTTTCCTTCAAGTGACATAAATGACCCTAGACTTCCCCTTTCAACCATACTCACATTCAGCATTGTTGATTACACTTACAGTATTGTGCTACCATCATATATAGTATTGTGTTATCCATTTCTGAACATTTACAATCAACCTTATTAAACATTCTATACACCTTAAGTATCGTCTGCCCAGTCTCTACCCTCTTTCTATCTCCTGGTAGCCTATAATCTAGATTCTAACTCCCAGGGTTTGCTCATTATAATTGTTTCATATTACTGAGACTATACAATATTTGTCCTTTTATGTCTGGTTTATTTTGCTCTACATAATTTCCTCATGGTTCATCCATGTTCTTGCATATATCAAGACTTCATTCCTTCTTACAGCTGCATAATATTCCATTGTATGGATGTACTACCGTTTGTTTAGCCACGCATCAGTTAATGGACACTCAGGTTGCTTCCATCTATTGTCGATTGTGAATAATGCTGCTATAAACATCGGTGTGCAAACGTCCATTTCACATCCCTGCTTTCAGTTCTTCTGAGTATATAGCTAGTAACAGGATTGTTGGATCATATGGAAGTTCCTTATAGGATTCTTCTGAAGATTAAATGAGAAAGCAGATGTAAAAAAATCCCTTGCATGTTCACTAGTGCTTGGTGAATGTTAGTTCCTTCTTCATTCCCTGGGTATTGCCAACTTTATGGTTTGGAGAAAGCTACTTAATTTCTCTGAGTTTTAATTTCATGGCCCCTATAATATCCTTTCAAGACAGAATTCTTCTCAGGTCAGTCTTCTCCGGAGTCCCAGCCCCAGACCCCTCTCTTCTCTCTCTGTTCATTCTCATTGACTCCCAGGATTCATCCATCCCCTGTCCATTGATGAGTCCCGGGCCTCTCTGCTGAAGTAAAACCTTTATTTCCAGCCATTTTCTGGACGTCTCTTTTGACCGTTCCCACGTGCTCCTTAAACTCAACATGGCTGTATCTAGATTCATTAAGTTTTTCCTCCATTTAATTCAGTGATGGCCACCACCTTCTTCCCTGGACAGATGCCTGGAAGTCATCCAGGACCTTTGTTCTTTCCTGCTCCCAGTTAATCCAAGATCTACAAGCCCTGCAGATTCAGCCATCCTGATGCCTTTCCAGTCCACCTGCCTCCATGGCACTGCGTATTGATTGCCTCTGTTCCTATGACAGCTTCCTCACTGGCCCCTCCTCGTGAACCTGTTCCCCCAGCCACTCCCACACTTGCCAATCCTTTCTCTGCATTTTTGGCAGAGTGCTCTTTCTATATCAGAAAGCTGGCCATCTCCTTCCTTCTTCAAATCTTTCATTGCTTCTGCTTTCCTCTCTGAACAAAACTGAAGCTCTATCTGAAATGAAAAGCCTTTCACAGTCTTAAAGCTTATGTCCCATCTTCATCTTATCCAGCGCTCTCTCCCAGGTAGGTCAAGCAGCTTAATAGTGTATGCAGTTCTCTCTTCGTATGTAGAGAATTGTCTTTCAGGGTATCATTTCCTCTTCACGTTTGTCCTGCTCACGGTCACACCTTTCAGAACTCCTCTCAGAAGTCCCTCCCCCCAGGAACACTTCTTGTCCCCCGAATCCTGGGGGGAGGTGCCCATCCTATGTGCCCATCCTATGTGCCTCCTGAGGCACCCACTGCTTATCTCTTTCCTGTTAAATGAGTTACTTAACACAGAGACTGTCTTTAATACCTGTATCTTCAACACCTGGCACTGAATGAATGGATGGATGAATGGATGAGTGAACCAACAAATGAATTCATACATTGTGCATACATGAAGGGATCAAGTAATAAATAATGTATTGGAATTCTTTGTAAGGTACAAAGTACCGATCAGTAAGGTACAAAGGTGTTGTTATAATTTCTCTATATATAAACACTCACATATGATCTGTGTTCAAATTTTTGCTCTTGCCAAGGGTTGTCTTTTCCTGTTTGTAGTTTGCATGTGCAGGCACAGAGTTGTATGTTCTAGCTGGTAAAAATAGCCCTTGGATTAATAAGCATGGATATAAACACATAAAAATTATCATAAAGGACTTATAGGTACATATAAATTGTCATAAAGGACTTACAGACCTGAATCCTCATGTTTTTCTGGAAACTGAAGAAAGAATATGATTGTTGGCATTGGCACTAAAAACATTCTGTTTCCCAAACCCTTAACAGCCTTCACTTCTTTATTAAGTGAATTTTGTTCATGTGAAAGGAGCTTGCATGTTGCTGTCCATCCTCCAAAAAGGTCCTCACAAATTACTTATAGGCAACATGCAAATTTGGCCCTTTAAAAAATTCATTCCTTATAGAAAACTTTGTTTCTTCTTTCTTTTTCTGACCTATCAAAGGACAGGGCCTTCTCTGAGGACAAATGGTGTGCCAGTTTAGTTTGCCATCCCTCCAAAAGCCTCAAGGAAAATAAATATTCTGTATATGTAAAATAGTACCTCTTTTCTCCCCCTTTATACTTTTTAAAGGGCTAGGTGAGATTTTTTTCCCCACACTTGTGGAAAATCAACAAAGATGATTATCTTCTTAGCTAAAGGCAAAACAGAGCCTCAGTGTCCCCACCCCTTGCGCAGCAAAGACGCATGTCTGAAAAGAGCACGTTGAGTGGGCAGGTTTACAGGCTGTGCCACTGGGGTAGGTGCCGGGGTGGAAAAGCTAAGGGAGCTTCACCTTCAGAGGGAGTCTGAATTCAGTGTGTGACTGAAAAGCCAGCACTAAGCTAGCATTGTAATGTATTCAAGAAGACCTAAGGGTTTACTTTCCAATAAGGATGGAAAAAAAAATCTGAGCACCCCACTGTGAGCTTATAGTAATGCTGTTTCATATAAAAAGTTGGTAATTAGTCCCTGAGTGAATAAAGTAGAATAGATGATAAGACATTGATACTTCCAGGAGAAGCACAAAATGTTCTTGCTAGTCATCAAAATTTAAAGGCTATAGAGAAAGGATTGGGGATGCCTCTGTCTGTATATATACAATTTTCAATTCAGAATTTGTAATGATGAGGCTCATTAACTTTTTTTTAATTGTACTAAAATGAAGCTTACATAAATTTCAAAGGAGCGAACACAGTGCCAAATGTAGGAAACTTTGAAATCCAGTATACACCACCACTGAAGAACTAGAGGGAATTTTGGTCTCCTTTCTGCTTCTCCAACAAGGGGTCTCTTTCCATAATCCAGATGTGGTACAATGCTATTTCAAATAGGACTCAAACAGCAAATCTCAGATACATATATGTCTAAGAACTTTGGAACATGTGTGGTTTTTCTCATGTAACTTAATATCAATTCATTTGTGAACTTTTACTGTTAACAGACAGATTCATGCTATAGATGTGTTAAAGCTCCCAAATACACCATCTACCGTTCATTACTTAGTGTGGAATAAGACTTGATTTGTAGGTGGGACAACTTAGAGAAATGATTTTAAATTGTAATTAAAATGTATTTTGTCTGAATTTTCATGAAATAGCATGAATTATCCCAAAAACTAATTCTATGAGTATTATGGGAACACATTTAAAATTTAAATTTATTGACTCTTACTTTTAAAAGGTAAATAAAAGTGAACCACATCAAAGAGAGAAGATTCCAAGTCTTCTTGAGAAACAGTGCCGTCTGTATTTTGGCACTTACTTTCTCCATTGTATTTCGGTCCTTGTGGACCATCTCAAGATCTTATGAAACCCAAAGACTTGAGAGACTCAGGATCCCCCAGGGACCTGATTCCAGATCAATTTAAGAATGCAGGCACATCGATTCCTATATCTTCCACACCCGGCACAGGGCCTGGCCTGGGTCTGTCAGGCTGAAAGACTAACTGAATGAATGAGTGAAATCATACTTTGTGCATGCATGAAGGTATGAAATAATAAGTAATAATAATGCATTAGAGTTCTATGCAAAGTACTAAGCAAAACATGTAAATTAGAATCTGCTTATTCATATTACAAAAGGATTCACCAGAAGAGTATTTGAATAGAAAAAACTGTTACATTTAAACTATTCTATTTCAGGGAAAGACCTATTGTCTAAGTCAAAGTCTTGGAAAATTGTTTCTAGGGAGAGAAAAAGGGAAATCAGTTTATATGATATGATCAATAGAACAGCTCATGTCACAGTAGTATCCAGTGTGGACAGATAAACCAAGACTATAAGATGAACTTTATTGGGGTATTCTCTGGGAATGCTGTAACTAAGACATAGTTCTCACCCCATGGAGCTTAGAGCCTAGATGTGGAAGTGGACAGCGAGGGGAAATGCAAAAATGTAGTGAGGGGGAGATCTGCAATGGACAATAGTGAGCGCCCCCAGTGGAGCAATTATCCAGTGATGGATTTGTCAGAAAATGTGAGTAATTCAATCAAAACCTTTTCTCCCCCTTCTTTTTTAACCTGATAGCTTAAATATCAGGATCATTGCCACCAACTTACTAATTGCCTGCATAGACACAGAAACAAAATAGGTCATTTAGCAAGTATCTTTGGGATGATTAGTAACACAGCCTTTGTTATATTTAATGACAAATCCATAGAAAAAGCTTAATGGGAATATTAATTCAGTCCTGTGAATTCAGCTCATACGAGCTTTAGAGAAAAATTTTATGATAGTCAGCCTACGTAGGGGGAACTTGCAGTTGTTCCTTCAAGAAGGAAAATTGCATTCTATTTTCAAAGTTTTGGGAGACAGGCACCAACGTGGATGAGAAACCATGGAAATTATCCAGAGAATGCTGATCTGAACATTCATTCTCTAACATTGGTAAGCAAATAAACCAGAACTTAAGATCTAGCCTGTGTTTTATGTTTGTGGGTAGTTTTTTCTTTTAAATAGGGTGGCGTAATCTATCACAGAATGTTAAACCTATCTCACGAAGAGAATACCTTTATCTAGAAAGGAAAGTTCCAAAAACAGTTTTCTAAAAAGGCTGTTATTCATTTATCTTGCATTTTATGCAGTGCAAATTCCTATATCCTCCCTATTAATCGCCAAACTATTGTTAACTTTCTGTAACTGATGAGAATATCTTTCACTGTAACATAAAACTGCATCTCAAACTCAAAAACAAAACAAAACTATGTGTAAATCACCATAATAATGGATGGTGCTTGTTTTCCTTTTCAACTCCCTAGTCATTTGTAAAAGAGAAAAATAAATTCTGCCTGCTCTAACTCAAGTGGAGAATAAAGAGAAGCAGCACTGAGAAACTTGTCAGAATTCAGATGAGCTATTTTTAAATCGTATTGATCCTCTGTCCTGAAATGCATATCCATAACCAGAATATAGACGTGTGAAAGTGTAACAGTGTCAGAGGACACAGCTAACACTGGTGTAAATTTTTCTGTTGTAGAACCAAAGGTATTTCCTTATTGTTTGTATTTTATGCTATTGAACCAAGCACAACTTTAAACCACGACTGCATTTATAAATATTTTTCAATAATTAAGAAATGTTTGTAAATAAGATATGTGCAAAATGCTTTAGTGAAAATGCCACATGTATAAAATGTCAAGTGGACAGTAACACAGCTGCCAATTGATACACACAATAAGACGCAGCTCCTAAGAGTGTCACATTTGTCCATTTGTGTATCTCACTAATAAATAATCAAGTATTTTTTATTCTTCTATCTTACTTTAAAATAGCTATGGTATCCACCTCCCACACTCCATAACTATTTATTCCCACACTAGGAATATTCCACAAGAGGAAACTATTTAATTCCTCATTGTTTTTAATTTGGGCCAGAGACTTGGGGATGGGAAAGAGGAGGCATGTTAACGCAAAGTTAGGGCCCAAAATGTGAACAGTGGGATCACCTAGGACACATTTTAACAGCAAACGTAAGGCAACCTTACAGTAAAAACATTTGCAGATACCAGAGTGGACATGCGCATGCCTATGGACCTACATTTAACGCCATATAGGACTAAAAATCTTGGATGTGAGTTATTAGAATAACCATTAACTGTGCTTAGTACGTTAAACCTTTTAGTCATAGTATTATGGGACTTTCTTCAGAATCAGCTAGTCTGCTTTTTCTTACTTGTGTCCATTTAGAAAAAAAAGCATGGGGCAGGGAGCTGCATCTGTTTCCTTTCTGAGCATTTAAATACGCACACATATCTGTATATTTTTTCCAGAGGCCTCTATACACACACTGCATAAAAGTTGTACAGTTAACATAAGTACTCTCCAGAAGAGAAATGCCAGCGTACCATTTTCCCTTGCACATTGTGCATGTGTATATTTGTCTATCAGTCTGTTTTTTTGACTCTGTGCTTCTCTCTTATTCAAAATGTATAGGGCCCTTTAGGGCAGATGCCTTAAAACAACTGTGGGTGACCCCCAGGAGCGAGGCAGAATGGATTGTCTGTGCTCCTCTCCTCCCTCTGAGTGACCCAGGACCAGAAGACAAAAACAAAAGCAAAGCATCACAATTTAGAAACCACATTTAGGTGAAGAGCACTGACCATCCTGGCTTGCATTCTGCCTAAAGGACAAGACTTTCATTTTGTAACGATCATTAGTCACCAAGATATATATTTTAGAGAGTTCCCAGTAGCAAATATTCCGCTGGCAGTCACTGGAGTGTACCAGATGGTTCATTAGCATAGGCTAGACAAGTCAGAGGCTTTCAGAATCATTTAGAAAATGTCAAACAGAAACAAGAACCCTGCCACTTTTTATTAGAATTAACTACATCATACCCTGGACACAGATTTCACCTTGGGTCAGAAAAATTAATAAAGAATTATATGAATTGTGTAATATACTGGGTTAAGATAGGTCTTTCTCTGGGGACTCATAGGCTGGCAATATATTATGATCTCTCTACTTTAGGAATCCTCAAACCTTTCCTTTTGTAAGACATGAAAAGAGTTGACCTTGTTCAAAATCCATTGGTGCCTAATTGATTCAAGGTATATGCAGAATTTCAGCAAGACATTTTTCTAAAGCTCTTTTGTGATCATTTTCCCAGTAAGCTCGGGGAGTGGGGCTTACTGAATATTCAGCAACATACAAAGGTATGCTTATGTCGGGAGGAAAATACATCCATTAATGGGATATGCTGCTTTCGTAAACAGGAATAAAGATGCAACTGAAATGCTGTTGCTTTTTTTTCCTTTCTTTTTTAAATCCAGATGTCAAAAACCTTGAGAACTTCCAGCTAGTAGAGGGTGTCCAAGAACAAGTAAATGCCGCCCTGCTGGACTACACAATGTGCAACTATCCTCAGCAGACAGAGAGATTTGGGCAGCTACTTCTCCGACTCCCGGAAATCCGTGCTCTCAGCATGCAGGCTGAAGAATACCTCTACTACAAACACCTGAACGGGGACGTGCCATATAATAACCTCCTCATTGAGATGCTGCATGCAAAAAGAGCCTAAGTTACAATCCCTAAACGCTCTGCTTTCGAAACAAAAAGAGATTGGGGGAGGGGGGGAGAGAAAAAAAGAAATAAATACTCTGAACTGCTCCAAGCAACACTAATTAAAAACTTGGTTTGAAAGATATTGCATTTAAAAAGGCGTAATAATCAAATACTTAACTAGCAAATAAATGATGTATCAGGGTATTTGTATTGCAAACTGTGAATCAAATGCTTTACATCCCCAAAGGATTCCATATGAAAGACGTTGTGGTGGAGTGGATTGAATTCCCAGATGGATACCAATACCATGTCGGAATAAAAAGGGACACCAATTCTTGTATATTTAAACTGATGTCGCTATGAAGAAATTTAGGAACTGATCTGTGTTATTAATTAGGCTTGTACAGCGAGGGATCTGAGCTCACAGAATTCCTCTATGGTAAAGCTGAAATGAAAACAATTCTCAAGAATGCATCAGCTGCACCTGCAACAGCCCCTCCCTCTTCCTTTCAAGGACCCCGCACCTTTGCCCTGTGACCACGGAATCTGTCCTAAGGACCTGTGTTCAGCCACACCCAGTAATAGCTCCACCAAATCATGAAAAGCCTAATTTTGAATGTTCATATCTTAGACCTGCAAACAGCTAATAAGAACAGTCTATTAATATGTTAGCTTGCCATTTTAAATATGTTCTGTTTGTCATGTGTTCATAATGTTAAAAAAAAAAAAAAAGCCGGTAGTATCCCTCTTCTGGTCTTATGTAAGCATTAACTAATATTAAAGGAAATGACTACAAACTTTTAGAGAAAACTCTCCATATCTAAAGCAAGTTAGACCTTATTTCTGCTACTGTTGCTGAAACGTGGCTTTGGCATTACTGGTTGTCATGAAAATTTCTTGCCCAAAGGCTTGTTAGGATTCGTCAGTCTTTTAACCATCGAAGTTTGTAGTTCATTTAAAAATAAAAGCCTAGGCATATTTTGCTGGAATGTCAAATAGCCAACAGTTCTAAATAGTTCAAAACAAAATGGAAGCATATTAAACTATGCAAAAGGGGAAAAAAAAGATGAACTGATCAATTGATTGACTCAAGGTTCATTCTTGTTGCAATTGAACATGCTCTAAACACAGAATGGAAAGGATGCCTTTTTACGTAGGGCCTGGAGAGACATTAAGGTAATTGAAATCTTCCCCAAAAAGGAAAGGAAGACGGTGATACTAACCTTTGTAAATCATAGACCAAAGTCTGCCATAGAACAAATATTAGAGAACAAACAATTGCAAACAAACCTCTCCAAATGACGATGTCAGTATTATTAATGTGTAATGCCACAGGCATGAAAGTCTTGCCTTATTTCATGATTCTAAAAGGTAGCTGTACAGATGTGGATTAACATTTGTTTAAAATAAAGTATTAATTCTTTAAAGTCAAATAAACATAGTGTTTACATTCTTTAGGTCCTGTTGGGGGGGAGGGAACTGTGATATTACAAAATAGGAAAAGCAGTAATTTCCTTAATGTTATTTTTCTGATTGGTAATTATTTTTAACAGTACTTAATTATTGTATGTCGTGAGACACTAAAATCAAAAACGAGAATCTCATTTAGACTTTAATTTTTTGAAATTATCGGCGGCACAATCACTTGTAGAAACTGTAAAAAAAAAATGTTATCTCCTGATCCTTTAATTTTTTTCATAAATGTTTCTGGCTTTTGAATAGTTTATTTATATTGTATATCATAGTTTCAAGTGTAGACAATTATGATGCTAATTTATTGTTCCTTGGTTTCACCTTCGTATAAGATATCGCCAAGACTGAAGAAACCAAATATATGTGTTTACTGTAGCATGTCTTCAAGTTAGTAGAACATAGTTCAGGGACATAGAAGGGTCTTAATGAATTAAAATCATTCACTTGATTAAATGTCTGTAAATCTTCATAATTCTTACTGTAGTTTATTTAATGTCGTAAATTATGTGACCCGTAGCTTCCTCCGTCTTCAAGTAAATTTAACAAGGTGGAGTCTTACCTGGTTTTCTTTTCCAAGCATTGTAAGTTGTATACCAAAGATATTAGTTATTACTTCTGTGTGTACAAAGAGGATTATTTTATTACTTTTATTAATCACCTCTAATATTCGTCCGTGTGAAGGGTACACATTAGCTAAGCTGGGCATCAACAGCAACTCACGCAGAGTCTCAATCACCTGTTGTTTATCCTCATGACTCAAATGACAATAAAATGTTGCTGACCAGAATGTCACATCACCGCTTTCCCCAGTTACAAAGCAAATTGGCCAGAAGCCAGCTGGAAAGGAATGGTGTTGCCAGCAGTTCATGAAGTGGTTCCATCCTGTGTGCAGAACATGCGTGGAGGTGACTGTATCATTTCGGGGCAGGGGTTGTTATTCAAGGGTTTTTAACATGGCAGAAAACACTCTTAAAATCCATGTTTTCTTAGTTTAAATGTACAGTATTCCCCCCACTGAATATGAAACCTAAAAAAAAAAATGTTGAAGAGTGGCATTCTAACAGCTAGAAGGAGGGGCAGCGGGAAAGCTATGCCCACACTGCTGGTGACAGCCAAGGACAGATGCTGATTAGAAGGAATGTGCCACAGCCAGGATCTGTGGTCCCTGCAAAGTTGGCAAAGGAAAGCTCGCATGTTAATTGTTAACCAGTTGGTAACCATTTACTTAACAACTGCCTTATCAATTACAGTACTGATTAATGCAAGCAGACTCAAATTGAGAGATTTTTGGCTTAACCTGGTTTATTATAGTTGGTCTCTGTTTGTAAACAGACAATCTGTAATGTCTGGTATTTGCATGGCAGACCTGCAGCTGCCTTGGACTCAAATCCATGCGATATTTAGAGTGTGAAGTCGCTTACTTGTTGATGTTTCTTACTGTATTAGTGAAAATACATATTGTCATGTCAGTTCTTGCCAGGAATTTCTCAACAAAATGGAATTTTTTTTTCAATATTTCAATAAATATTGCTATGCCCAGCCTGATAATTTTTAAAAGTTTTTTGCTGTCCTCATTCTATTAGATACTAACGCTTCTAAGTAATTAAGGTATTGACTAAGAATGGAGTCAAAGAATTCCACAAGAAGACAAGTTTTCTTTCTCTAGATATTTCTAGGATGGTCTGTTGTCCTTGGATGGATACCTGAAGCATTAAACTCAATATTACATCATATCTTCATGCTAAAGAAAGCATTTTACATCAATTACTACTACACCTTAATTGGCAGAAATGAAACCTTAGAATAGCTGACATTTTTTGTAGTGCTTGCTGTGTGCTAATGACTTTCCCAAGCGCCCTATCAATGCACTTGATCCTCAGAACAACTCCCTGAGACCAGACATTATCCTTGTCTTACAAGTTCCTTCTCAAGGTCATGGCCTCCTCACTGGAGGAGCTGGAATTTGAACTCAGATAGTTTAGCTCCCAGGTCCACACTCTTAAACACTACACCGTGCCATCTTGGGACTTGCTTAAAAGGCAAAAATATTAGAGTTCAGGCTTCAGGTCACCACTGAATAGGCAAATGTTCAGCAGTAACTGAGAAACATAAAAGCCTCTGCTCTACGCTTTGTGGACTATAACCCTAAAAAGAAAGGTGTTCCTGCTCCAGAAGTTACCTCCTTTCCACACCTCATAGACTTTATAAAGCAACAAAAACATCTGCAAAATCCATTTGAAGAATTAACAATAACCGTTATTACAAAGTAGTGCAGGAAACACAAACAGTTATGAAACATAGCCACCCAGCCCTCTCCCTTCCACGTTGCACTCTTCCCATCCTCCCCACTGCCAAAATAAGCAGGGCTCATTGTCCCTTTCCCAAGAAGACACCTGATTTTTCTTTGGGTTCTACAAAAAGATGCCACACTTAGGATCCAGTAGATGACGGAACTAAGATTTTTAATAACTTCAGATAGTGGTCTACAAAACATCTTCCTTCTCAACTTCTTACTAGAAAGAACTTTCTTTAAAAAGCATCCTTGTTGACATTTCATAGAACATGAATGTATTTATATAAAATTGAACTGTACGTTACCTACAGAAAAGCACACAGCTTGATAGAGTTTTACAAATGTGCACACACAGGTAACCATCATTCTGCTCAAAATTTAGAACGTGGAAAAAATTTTTTTAATGTTTTTTTAAGTGTTATATACATCTAAAAATATTGGTGGGGAGGGAGTTACTCCATGGCCAACCTGGCAGAGGTCATTCTGTTGAGAGCAGAGGCCTAAGTTCTATCACCTCAAATAATGCTCACAAAGTTGCTAAATCCATCAGTATGAGGCAGCCCTTAAGGGAAAAAAACGGCTTATGCCGATGTGCATTTGATTGTAATATTTGATATCCACAATAACTTTGAAGAGGTTTGTACCTTTAACTGAGTTTGACATTCAGTTTGAAGCCATCAGTGATGTATGTTTTTATGAGAAACATGTGGACAGTTTGCTCAACATAACCCAGGTCAAAATGCTACAATACTTAGTGATCTTGACATTTCCCTGGAATAATAAAGACCAATTTTCCTCCGTGCCGAACAGGAAGTGTAGGGTTTAGTCACTCAAAATAAATATTCTTGCAATACTTTTTTTTTTCCAGAGGGGCATTTGTTTTATGTTAAGTTAGGAATTAATAATTCCCTGACTGATACAAGACTGTGGTTTTTGTTTTTTTTTTGTAGAAAACCTAAGAGCTAATGTATGAAAATTCACAGATTTAACTGTTGCTAGAAAAAAAGGGTATCTTGGTTTCCTAAGGCTTCCATAACTAAGTACCACAAAATAGGTGGCTTAAAACAACAGAAACATATTGCCTCAGAGTTCTGGAGTCCAGAAGTCTGAAATCAAGATGTCAGCAGGGCCAGGCTCCCGCTGACAACTGTAGGGAAGAATCTGTTTCCTGCCTCTCTCCTGGCTTCTGGTGGTTGTTGACAGTCCTTGGAATTCTTTGGCTGGTGGCAGAATAACTCTATTTTCTGTTTCCACATTCAAATGGCCTTCCTCTGTCTCTGACTGTGTCTAAAATTCCCCCTTCTTATAAGGACACCAGTCATGTTGGACTAGCACTCACTTTATTCCAGTATGACCTCAACTTACCTAATTGCATCTTCCAAGATCCTATCTCCAAATAAGTTTACATTCATGGCATGGGGCTTAGAACTTGAACATGTCTTTTTGGGGGACACAATTCAACTCAGAGGGAGATCCACAAAAGGGATTATAATTAGCCTAATTTGCTAAGTAACCATGAAATGAGGTTATAACTAACCCTACCAAGAAACAGGTAGGCTCAAGTACTGGGCCGCCCTTACCTTATCATGAGCTAATGCCAACTGGGATCAGATCCAAGGCTCCCCCAAGAGGTACTGGGGATTTCAGGAAATACCCTAGGGCGCTAGGCCAGGTCTGAGATTATCCACGGAACCTACTAGTCAGAAGGATATGGAAGAGAACAGACATGAGTCATCCTTCTAAGGAGGCAATGTGTTGACACCTGATGGGTATCCAACCCTTCAACTTTACTAAACATGTTCACTCTCTTATCTCACCTGACCCAACTGCAGAACCTGTTCTTGGCATGGTGGGTTCTGTCAGCCTCATCTCTCTGAGGGTGCAACTGGGCTCAGTGAGCTATAATCAAGCTGGGGCCTCCAACCACTTTAGCAACAGGAAGAGAAGCCCCACAGATTCCCAGCCCCTCCTGCTCAGGACTCTGCACCAACTTTTCATCATGCTCCTCTCTCACTTCCCACATAATCTCAGTATCCAAGTCCCACCAGTTCATTTTCCCTAAAACTCTCTCAAATCAGATCACTCCTCTCCTTCACAGCAGCCCCTGTCATTTCTTGCCCAAAGTTATGCAAGAGCCTCCAGACTAGTCACTTACCATCCATCTCAACCCACTCCAAACTTCACCTCACACAGGAGCCAGCACCATCTTTCTACCCCCAAGCTGATCAAGTGGTTCTTTTGCTTACAATTCCCTGATGCCTGGTATCTCCAGGAAAAAAAATTTCTAAACTCATGGTATCCAAGGTCCTTCATGACACAGCCCCTGTCTGCCCTCCCAGCCCCATCTTTTAGGCCTTCTCCATGCATGTTCTTGGATCCACCAAACTGAACTACTTGCTGCTCCTGAGCATAACCTGCTCTTTTCTGTTTCTGTGCTTTCACACATGCTGTTTCCCTATAGTCTGGCATACTCTGACCAGTCCCTGGGAAGCCCTCCTGGCTGCCTGTCCCCAGCCAGTGCACCCTATCAAGGTCAGAAGAACCCTCTGCTGGGCCCAAGATCTTGGGAGTGAATTATGCCGTAGGCTTGTTCTGTTTGTTTGCTGAGGTTGCCTATATGGACTGTGAGCCCAAAAACAAGTATAGTGAATTTGTCATCGCTAAGTCCCCACCCAGTGCTTGGCAGGCAGCAGGCACAGTACATGATTTCCCCCAAAGAATTAAAATTTCCTGACCTTAGACCACATTACTCCCCATTTGTTTCCTTTGCTTTGACCATGGACATCTTAGTGGGGCCAAGACTAAAATAATCTGGTCAAAACCTCAACATGCTCATTCTACTCCAAACCCAGTTTTACCAGTGCATCTTATGTTTCCCTTCAGGGACAATTCATAGGTACAATTGCATGTGAACTCCCCCCATCAGCATGTTGTTAATGCAAAGAGCTAGGCAGTAGAAATGGCATTACTCTATTAATTCAAAGTGTTCTGTGTCTCTGCACACCATCTGAAGAAAGAGCTTTCCTATGCAAAAGGGTTTAGAGCTATGCTTTGTAGCATCAACAAGTAGAAACAACTGGGAGTAGAATACTTAGATATTATAGGGAGATACATAGAGACTACAAGGAGAAAGATTTCAGCACAACATGAAAAAAAAGTCTAACAATCAAAGCTGTGAAAAGGGCAACCACCTCGAGTCTCCTCAGTCGCACGCCCTTACTGTCGCAGCGCTGCTCTCCTTTCGCTGATGTCTCCACCCACCATTTGTAGGCAAGTATTTCAATGAGGACAAGGCTTTACCCTGTTGGAACCTCACTTCCCACTGGGTATTTGAAGTACTGCCTTTTGATTCTGAACCAGCTTTTGGACGCCTGTTCTCTTTGGAGCAAAGCTCTTTTCAAAGCCTTTGCTGATGGAGGTGCCAACCGCTTATATGATATCAGCAAAGGAGGCTGGGGAAGATTTTTGCCTGAATTCATCAATGGAGAATTTGATTCTCTTAGGCCTGAAGTCAGAGAGTACTACGGTAGTAAGGGTTGTGAGTTGATTTCAACTCCTGATCAAGACCTCACTGACTTTACAAAGTGCTCCAAGTGCTCCAAAAAAAAAGATAAAAGAGCAAGACCTACAGGTTGATATGATTTTGACACTGAGCTTAGGACTTAGTATATATTTTGACCAGAATATGGCATCTGTGAGCACCCCGTTTCAAGCATCTCCCATCACTCCTTTGCCTATTGTAATAATTCAAGAAAAACCTCTCATCTTCCTGCTCCAACCCGGAAGGCACAAGTTGCATGCAAACACTGGAATGGAAGGTGACTGGTGTGGCCTTATACCTGTTGGACAGCCTGCAATCATGGTACCACAACAGGCCTAAAGTGGAACCTCACAATTCATGTGTTTGGTTCCGGAATATCTATGCTGGATCTGAGGTAGTGACTGTGGAAACTGATCAGCTGCTGTCTGGACCATGGCCATCAAAGACTAACCTATTGACTGGCATCCATAGTGTGCCTCTACCTCACCTCATCACCAATGATCATGTTGCTCATTAATAACAGTTCTCCTGGGTTTACTGGAATCTACACTTCTCCAGAAAGCTGCTAGTTCAGATAATCCAGGCAATATTATACATGACAGATCTGAATTTTACAATGAGAGGCAAAATCATTATTTGTTAGGAAAGAAAAGAAGCGCTATTGTGAAAACTAATGTGTATAATTCCATTATAAAATTAAGTACTGGGCAGGCATTGGTGACTCAGTGGCAGCGTTCTCGCCTGCCATGCCGGATATCCGGCTTCCTTTTCCGGTGCCTGACAATGTTTAAAAAATAAATAACTAGTAAGTACTAATTATTCTTTATTGTGTTATTAATCATTCCATTTAATTTTAAAGAAAACTGTCTTTAGTTGGAAGCTGATAAAACTCCTTGGAGTCCAGCACATCACTAACTCCTGCTGTTCTTCCTTAAATGCTTTTAAGAACAAGGGGTACTTCTGAATGTCTTTTAATATTATATTCTCCATATAATTTATATCATCTTGTACTGGAAAAAAAAATGTCTTCCAAATTGGGATGTTAAATCTATATTATTTCATTCAGGCCTATTACTGTATCTAGTATTATCTTTTGAAAACTAAATCAAATCATTGACCTCCAGACTTTGGGAACAGGTAATTATGTGAGTTATAGGTGAAGAGAGAAAGATAAATAATTCTTGAAGCCCATTCTACTAACTTAATCCCAAACTGAATTTCTGAAGTAAATGACCTAAACTTTAGTGGAATGACAGATCAAAACCATGCCCACAGACTGAAAAAGTTGTGGAGAAGAAACTTAAGCATAAAAATTCATTTTGGGGTGCACAGGTGGTTCAGTGGTAGAATGCTAACCTTCAATGTGGGAGACCTGGGTTTCATTCCCAGGCCATACACCTAAAAAAAAAAATCATTTTGTCTGGCACCACAGACTGAAAAAAATAAATGTTTGGTTCATAGATCAAAATTTTATTCAAATATCAGAAAATAGTTCAACAGTCTATGGGGATAATGGAACACGGTACAATAAAGAGCCTAATGCTGAGAGCCTGAGGTTCCTTCCCACACCCAAATTGTAAATTCTGGCACTTTGCAGTTGTAAGGCAGATAATGCACATGTTTTCTGACACAGCCAAGTAAATACTCTGGCCCATTGAATACTCTCATTTCTTTTATAATGGGACCTTCTTCATTATATATATATATATATATAATGTATATATATGTATAAATGTATATATATACACACATTTACTAAACCAAATGTTGCTGTACAAACAGTGATGTACAAACACGAACCTGCCCAACACGTTTTATGCACACACAGTTCCCATGTTGCTTTAAGGGATGGAACAGCAGCTGTTTTCTTCTTAGTGCTAACAACTTTGATTATGAAAAGCAATGTGAAGCTTAGATTGTAAACAGAAAATGAAAAGGGGATCAGTGGAACTAACGTGCAATTCTGAACAATTACTCATTAGAATAAAATTATTTTATGAAAATGCACGTGTGATTGAAATCTGGATGTCAAATAAAAATATTTAGTTGTCAAAAAAAAAAAAAAAAGTAGAGGAACTTCGAGCAAGATGGCCAAATACAGTGGCTTGAGATTAGCCCTGCTCCATGGAAAAGTTAGAGAAGGGCCTGGAAGGCTACTGAAGCAGCGATTTGGGAGTGCGGCTACCCTGGGAGAGCCTTCTGCACCACATGCAGCAGCCCTGATTGCAGAGGCCGAGGAACTGAGGCGCAGAAAGCTGGAGTCTGAAGCAGAGATGCGGAGCCCATGGGAGTGCACAGATGGCAGCCTGGGAACAGGAAGTAAGCCATGCTCTGCCCATAGTGCTGTACAGCCTCACTCAGCTCCGCCTGAGCTCTGCGCATCCGTTTACAGCACTCCCAGGCCCACGCATGTGCATGGCCCCCAGTTACATCATTCTGCTCTGGGAACCGCACTTTACAGCAGTCCTAGAACCACACACGTGCACAGCCCTCAGCCACACTTCCCAGCTCTGAGAAAGTGCTGACCTGTGCAGCCAGGTCATATCTGCCCTGAATTCATGAAGGCTGCTACAGCTCTACGCATGCACACAAAGTGCCCCCTGCTTTAGACCAGCGCACACCAGGGTTATGCCCCCCAGACCGGTGCACTCACACAGCTACATCCTCCCTGGCCTCTGGGTGTCCACATTCACAAGCACCAGCGTAACATCCCGAACCTGCGCCTATACCTGCCCTGAAGCAAATCACCACACTGAGTGCCCACCCCCTGCCCTGCTGTACAGCCATCCTGCAAACACAAGGCTTTAGACTACTGAAAGAAGTCAACTCCCAAAGTCAATCAATCAAAATATTTACATGCCATGAAGACAGCAGACGATCACTAAGCATTTCACAATACAGACAGATAGAGCCATGTCTAATGACCAAATTAAAACACCAGAGGAGACACAGACATTGGAGCAACTAATCAAAGATGTTTATACCACTCTACTTAATAAAATAAGTGGGATAGCAAATGACATAAAGGAGATCAAGAAGACAGTAGAAGGGCAGGCCACGGTGGCTCAGCAGGCAGAGTTCTTGCCTGCCTTGTGGGAGACCCGGGTTCAGTTCCCGATGCCTGCCCATGCCAAAAAAAAAAAGTAGAAGAGCATAAAGAGAACTTTGAAAGAATTAGTAGAAAAATAGTGGATATCGCAGAGATTCAAGACTCTGTTGACCAAATGAAAAACATACTAGAGGCACACAATACCATTATTTGAAAAGACAGAAGAAAGAATAAATGATATAGAGGACAAGATAATTGACTTCGAAGACTCAAAGCAGCAAATGGCAAAAAAAGATGGAAAAAATTGAATGGGAACTCAGGGAAATGATAGACAAAACAAAGCACACAAATATAAGAATCATTGGTGTCCCAGAAGGAGAACAGAGGAGTAAAGGGCTAGGAAGAGTAGTTGAGTATATAATGGGGAAAAACTTCCCAACCCTCATGAAGGACATAAATATACAAGTCAAAGAAGCCCAACAAACTCCAAACAGAATAAATCCAAATAGGCCTTCCCCAAGGCACATACTAATCAGTCTGTCAAATGTTGAAGAGAAGCAGAAAATCCTGAAAGCACCAAGAGAAAAGCAATCTACTACATACTAGGGAAATCAAATAAGACTGAGTTCAGACTACTCAACTAGCACCCTGGAGGCGAGAAAGCAGTGGCATGATATATTCAAGATCCTGAAAGAGAAAGACTTCCAGCCAAGAATTCTGTACCTAGCCAAATTGTCCTTCAAAACTGAGGGAGATATTAAACTTTTCTCAGAGAAAGAGGTCCTGAAAGAATTTGTCAACAAGAGACTGGCCCTACAAGAAATACTAACAGAAGTTCTGCCAGCTGAGAAAAAAAAAGACAGGAGAGGTAAGCCTAGAGGAGGGCACAGAATTGAAGAGTATCACTGAGGGTGATTTAAAGAATACAGAGAGAAAGAAGGAAAAGAATATATAGATCTGACAAATAAAATAAAAAAGATAAGATGATAGAGTCAAGAAACACATTTTCAATAATAACTCTGAATGTTAACAGACTAAACTTACCAATTCAAAAATATAGACTGGCAGAATGGATTAAGAAACATAATCCAGCTATATGCTGCTTACAAGAGACTCATCTTAGACACAAGGATACAAGTAGATTGAAAGTGAAAGGATGGAAAAAGATTTTCCATGCAAGTTGTAACCAAAAGAAAGCAGGAGTAGCTATACTAATATTGGACAAAATGGACTTTAAATGTAAAGACATCATAAGAGACAAAAAGGACACTATGTACTAATTAAAGGGTCAATTCACCAAGAAGATATAACAATCATAAATGTTTATACTCCCAATCAAGGAGCTCCAAAGTACATGAGACAGACATTGGCAAAACTGAAGGGAGCAATAGATGTTTCAATAATAATAGTAGGAGACTTCAATATACCACTTTCCGTATAGATAGAACAACTAGACAGAAGAAACACAAGGAAATAGAGATGTTAAATAATTTGATAAATGAATCAGAGCTAACAGACATATCTAGGTCATTGCACTCCAGAGCAGAAGGTTATACACTCTTCCGTAGTGCTCGTGGAACATTCTCCAGCATAGATCATATGCTGGGGCACAAAACAGGTCTTTATAAATTTAAGAGCATTGAAATTATTCAAAGCACTTTCTCTGATCACAATAGGATGAAGCTGGATCTCAATAACCACCAAAGAATGAGAACATTCACAAATATATGAAGATCAAATAGCACACTCTTAAACAACCAGTAGGTCAAAGAAGAAATTGCTAGAGAAATCAGTAGCTATCTAGAGATGAATGAAAATGAGAATACAACATATCAGAACTTATGGGATACAGCAAGGGCTGTGCTGAGAGGGAAATGTATTGCCCTAAATGCCTATATTTAAAAACAAGAAAGAGCGAAAATTGAGGATTTAACAGTGCACCTGGAGGAACTTGAGAAAGAACAGCAAACTAACCCCAAAGCAAACAGGAGGAGAGAAATAACAAAGATTAAAGCAAAGATAAATGAATGGGAGAACAAAAGAACAATAGATTGAATCAATAAAACTAGAAGTTGGTTCTCTGAGAAAGTCAATAAAATTGATGGGCCACTAGCAAGACTGACAAAGGAAAAAAGAGAGAGGGTGCAAATAAACAAAATCAGAAATGAGAAGGGGTGCATTACCACAGACCCTAGAGAAATAAAAGAAATCATAAGAGGATACTATGAACAACTCTACACCAACAAACTAGACAACTCAGATGAAATGGACAAATTCCTGGAGACACACAAACAAGCTACACTGACTCAGGAAGAAATAGAAGATCTCAACAAACAAATCACAAGTAAAGAGATTCAATCAAAAAAGTCATCAAAAATCTTCTACAAAGAAAAGTCCAGGGCCAGATGGCTTCACAGGGGAATTTTACCAAGCATTCTAGAAAGAACCAACACCAATCCTGCTCAAACTTTTCCAAAAAACTGATGAAAAAGGAACTCTACCTAACTCATTTTATGAAGCTAATGTCATTTTAATCCCCAAACCGGGTAAATATGCTATGAGAAAGGAAAACTACGGGCCAATCTCCCAAATGAACATAGATGCAAAAATTCTCAATAAAATATTAGCAAATCAAATCCAACAGCACATTAAAAGAATTATACACCATGACCAAGTGGGGTTTATACCAGGAATGCAAAGATGATTCCACACAAGAAAATCAATTAATGAAATATAGCACATTAACAAATCGAAAGGGAAAAATCACATGATCATCTCGATTGATGCTGAAACAGCATTCAACAAAATTCAGCATCCTTTTCTGATAAAAACACTCCAAAACATAGGAATCAAAGGTAACTACCTCAATATGATACAGGGAATATATGAAAAACTGATAGCCAGCATTGTATTCAATGGAGAGGGATCGAAAGCCTTCCCCCTAAGATCAGGTACAAGACAACGATGCCCACTGTCATCACTATTATTCAACATTGTGCTAGAAGTTCTAGCTAGAGCAATCAGGTGGGACAAAGATATAGAGGACACCCAAATTGGAAAGGAAGCAGTAAAGCTGTCATTATTTGCAGATGATATGATATTATACTTGGAAGATCCCGAGAAATCTACACGAAGTTACTTGAGCTAATAAACAAATTCAGCAAGGTGGTGGGATATAAAATTAATGTGCAATTTCAGTAACATTTCTGTACACAAGCAATGACCTAGCTGATGAGTCAGTTAAGGAAAAAAATACATTCAAAATAGCAACTAAAAGAATCAAGTAGTTAGGAATGAGCTTAACTAGGGATGTAAAGGACTTGTACACAGAAAACTCCATAACATTGCTAAAAGAAACCAAAGGAGGTCCAAATAGGTAGAGAGACATTCCCTGCTCATGGATAGGAAGGCTAAATATAGTTAAGATGTCAATTCTCCCCAAATTGATCTACAGATTCAACACAGTACCAATCAAAATTCTAGCAACCTACTTTGAAGATTTGGAAAAGCTAAGTACCAAATTCATCTGGAAGGGAAAGAGACACTAACTAGCTAAAAACATCCTAAAAAAGAAGAACAAAGTGGGAAGATTAGCACTCCCTGACTTTAAAACCTATTATAAAGCCACAGTGGTCAAAACAGCATGCTACTGGCACAAAGATAGAAGCATTGACCAGTGGAATCGAATCAAGAGTGCAGAAATAGACCACCAAATCTATGGTCACTGATTTTTTTTTTAGATGCATTTTTTAAAATTTATTAATTTTTTAATTTTAAAAAATATAACAACAAACAAACATAAACATTCTTAACATATGATCATTCCGTTCTACATATATAATCAGTAATTCAAAATATCACATAGTTGTGTATTCATCATCATGATCATTTCTGAGAACATTTGCATCTATTTGACAAAGAAATAAAAAGAAAGCAGAAAAAAATTCATACATACCATACCCCTTACCCGTCCCTTTCATTGATCACTAGTATTTCAATCTACTAAATTTATTTTAACATTTGTTCTCCCTATTTATGTTTATTCCGTACATTTTACTCATCTGTTGATAAGGTAGATAAAAGGAACATCAGACACAAGGTTTTCACAATCACACAGTCACATTGTGAAAGCTAGATCATTATTCAATCATCATTAAGAAACATGGCTACTGGAACACTGCTCTACATTTTCAGGCAGTTCCCTCCAGCCTCTCCATTACATCTTGGTTAACAAGGTGATATCTACTTAATGTGTAAGAATAACCTCCAGGATAACCTCTCGACTCTGTTTGGAATTTCTCAGCCATTGACACTTTCTCTTCTCCCCTTTTGGTCGAGAAGGTTTTCTCAATCCCTTGGTGCTGAGTCCCAGCTCATTCTAGGACTTGTGTTCCACATTGCCAGGAAGGTCCACACCCCTGAGAGTCATGTCCCATGTAGAGAGGGGGAGGGCGGTGAGTTTGCTTGTTGTGTTGACTGAGAGATAGAGGGGTCAACCGATTTTCACAAGACCCCCAAATCCTCAGAACTGGGACAAAATAGTCTTTTCAATAAACAGGCATGGAAGAACTGGATATCAATAGCCAAGAGAATGAAAGAGCACTCCTATCTTACACCCTACACAAAAATTAACTCAAAGTGGATCAAACACCTAAATATAAGAATTAGCACCACAAAGCTTCCAGAAGAAAATGTAGGGAAACATCTTCAAGACCTGGTAATAGAAGGTAGCCTCCTGAACTTTACACCCAAAGCATAAAGGTATGATCAGAGGCTTATAATACAGAATGTAGGGGACTTCGTGATGTATAGAAGCTAGAGATGGGTGACCCATTAACTAATGAGGTTCCCAATATAAGGGAATAAATGGGAGTGAAGGTGATTCTCTAGTGGGTATATAAGTAATATTACCATATTGAAGATGAACAAGATTGAAAGGGGTTGTATAGACCTACGTGTCCCACTGATTCACAGTAGAAATATGAATTAATTCTTGCAAGAATTACTTCAAAGATATGATTCTTGTATAAAGAGTGTTTAAGTCCAGGGTACAGGGGGAAAACTGCTATTGCATGCTATGGGCTATGTTCAAAAGGAAACCACCAGCACTACCACAGCAACAGCAGAGGTAAATAATGAGGGGAGGGACAAGAGTTAAGAGGAGGTTTCGATTTCCTATTTGGCGAGGGTGTGTTTATTGATTTTTTTTCTCTTGAGGACAATGAAATGATCTAAAATTGAGAATGTTGATGGACTGTGGACTTTGGGCCTTCTACATGATACCTGATGAATGCAGTTGGCTGAAGGATGCACTGACAGAGAAGTAGATTGGCGAACAATGGTGTATATTTATGAATGAAGGTTGTGCTGCCACAAAAAGGAACAAAGTCATGAGGCATGCAACAATGTGAATGAACATGTGGGACATTTGGTGAGACAAAATATGCCAGGAACAAAAGAACAACAATGGTATGGTCATCTTTAGAAAATGTTTATAAGAAAGCAGGGGCCTAGATTGTAAGCTTTTAGAGCAGACATATTAAGTCCAGAGTGCTGATTATTATTTCTGGATTTTGAGAGGCTGTTTTACATATAACCTGATATTTAGAGCTAAGAATGAAGTCAAACAGGTTGGGGTTAAAGTAATTCAGAACATAGGGGAAAGGAAGCAGTGTCTATATTTTAGAACCACATATACTCTTTGAGACCAATGGAAGAAAGGTTTATTTGATCTGGAACTGGAATTTTCTGTAGTGCATAATCTAATTCAACCTATCTGTATACTTATTTGAACAATTGAAACACAAGGAGCACAGAATAAGAAAGAGGTCCTTTAATCCTTTATAGATTGTTGTAATGCCTGGAAACATTCTAGAGTATATTAAGCAGATTATCAAAAAGTATTGGCAAAGTCCCCTGAAGGAGGGGAGAAAGAATATGGAACTCTTACATCTTAACCATCAGGGAATCCCCTGATACTGTGTCAAACTTTAGGGACACCCAAATCAATAGGCCATGCCCCCAATCATGAAGCTTACTCTTGTGAAACTTATGTAGGTAGTGGAGAAGCTTAGACTATCTGTAGGCATGCCTAAGAGTTACTTCTGGAGGACCTCTTTTGTTGCTCAGATGTGATCTCAGTGTCTTTAAGCCCAACTCTGCAAGTGAAATCATTGCCCTCCCTCCTATACAGTACAGAGTCTAGAAGTAAAAACCTAAAAATGTGAAATCATAACCCACGTCAAACTCTGAAATATGTTCTACAACTAATTGTGGTACTGTGCTTTGAAATTTATAGCTTTTTTGTGTATATGTTATTTTTTTCACAAAAAAAGGAAAAAGTTGATTGTGATGATAAAAAATATATTTAAGCCCTCTATCCACTTATATTCTGGAGCAGCTTGAAAGAAAAATATTAGAGAATCATATGGTAGCCCATGAAAAACTCTTGGATCTGTCTTGTAATACTTGTTGAAGAGTTCTTTGAAAACTATTGCTGTTTTATTTATTTGCTTTGTGTATGTGTTATACTATACAATAAAAATTAAAAAAAAAAAAAACTGGAACAAAATGTGTTTCAGGCTGATGATGTTCCATCTCAGGCTGGGCTTGAAGACCGTGTTGGATACGTGGTTCCCACATGGCATGACTCGGTAACCTTCAACCACCCTGCAGAACCGACTGTCCATGATTCCAAATGGCCAAACAAGCTGTCAACACTTCAGGAAGGATCTCTTCCTTTACTTCTTCCCTCACAGAAAATTCATTTGTGCCTTTGCAGTCTGCTAAAATGATAAGCTAGTGAGAGTCAAGATCCAGTCAACATTAGAGACCTAAACATACAAAAGATGAAGTTATAAACCTCATTTCTGTATTTATGTGACCCAGGATAGAAGTCACAGGACTGTCAAACATGTTAGACCAACTCATCCTTAAGAACAAGTAATAGCATTCTGAAAAGAAAATGTGTCTATTTAAAAAAAAATGGTATTCATTCATTCAAAAATGTTCCTCCAGCATCTACTATGTAGTGGGAAGCAATTCATGGTGGTGGAGACATTGTTTCCCCTACTCATATCTCCTCTGTGAGGGGCAAAAATATGCTATGATTAGATGAGGTCATCCAGGAAAGTTGCTGGTACTTGGTCTCCCAGCACTTCAGCAGAGCATTGTACCATTTGGTGAAAGAGAGCAAGTTGAGAAAGTTGCACTGGAGAAACTCAAAACATCCATAATAATGTCTCTAAATGAAGGGAATACAATTTATTTATCCAATATTCATCACTTGAAAAATATTAACTGAGCACCTACTAGTTCCAGGTAGCAATCCAGATATTAGGGTAATTCATGAAAATAACAGCATACAATTTTAGGCACTTATTATACCTCAAACATTGTGTGGTACATACTGTGACAAATTGTTAGTTTCCAAAAAAAAAAAAATCTATCCTCTCTTTTTTCCTGGGCACATGCCCACCCAGTAAGCAACTACATTTCCCAGCCTCCTTTGCAGTTAGGTATGCCCACATGACTGGGCTAAGGCCAGTGAAATGTGAGCAAAAATGGTAAGACCAACCTCCCAAGCTGTGAAAGCAAGTCACTTTCCCTGGACTTTGGCTCTTTTCTCCTTCCTAGGCTGGAACTGGGTGGGGATGGTAAGCCACCAGGTACTGCGGAGCAACAAGATGAATATAACCTGTATCCCTTCATGACCTGGTGGAATAATGTCCACTGACCCAACCCTCAGGTGAGGGAGAAATAAGCCACTGTATTTGGGGGTCTCTTTTCTCAACAACTTAACATTTACCCAAATATATAAACATGATTTCACTTATTCCTCGCAACAATCCAATTTTACAACTTAGGAAGTAAAGTTTATAGAGATTAATTCACTTGCCCAATATCCTACAACGAGCAAGTAATAAAGCATGGGTTCAAATTCAGTCTGTCTGATTCCAAATCCACTCCCTTAACCACTGTTCTAGTTTGCTAGCTGCTGGAATGCAACATACCAGAGACGGATTGGCTTTTAATAAAAGGGGATTTATTTCATTAGTTCTTCAGGGGAAAGGCAGCTAACTTTCAACTGAGGTTCTTTCTTACATGGGAAGGCACAAGATGGTCTCTGCTGGCCTTCTGTCCAGACCTCTGGGTTCCTACAACTTTCCCCGGGGTGATTTCTTTCTGCATCTCCAAAGGCCTGGGCTGAGCTGTGAGTGCTGAAATGAGGTATGCTGAGCTGCTTGGGCTGTGCTATGTTGATGTTGAGCTCTCTCATTTAAGCACCAGCCAATTAAGTCACATCATTCATTGCAACAGGCATGCCTCCTAGCCGACTGCAGATGTAAATAAGCAACAGATGAGGTTCACGTACCATTGGCTCATGTCCACAGCAACAGAATTAGGTGCCTTCACCTGGCCAAGTTGACAACTGAATCTAACTACCACATGTCCACCCCTTGTCAATTGGCAGCTACACGCATCACATTAAAAAATATTAAGGTGCAAAAAATTCTCTTCTGGCTGTGGACCTATGAATCTCAAAACAAGTTGTCTGGTACCAATATGCAAAGGAGGGACTGTCACAGGATCGATAGGGAGAAATTGGAAGGAAAAACTACAGAGCAAACACCATTGGATTTCAAAGTCTGAAAGTCATTCATCCTTCAGCTTTAGAAAGTGGCAGTCCCACCCTTTCCGAGGGCCTATGCAGTGGCCCACCTCTTTCCCAATCAACCTCGGGGAACACTGAGGAGACCACCTTTCTCTCGGTTCCACTCTCTCCAGGCATCGGGGCCACACCTGGGCTTTCTGCCATTTCCAGGGCACACGCTCAACCCCTCCATGTGGTGGCAGTCAGGCTCTCCCCAGTCCCCAAGGAGCGTGTTGTACCTTTTCCAAGGCCTGAGGCTGCACGACTCTTCCCCTGCAACAAGGTGGGAGATTCATCCTCTCCCTTCATGGTAAACTCATGTATCTGGGTGAGTCCACTCTCCTGGCCAAGGTTTCTTGGCTTCAGACCCTAGCTTCCATGGTTCTCACTCTGCAAACTCCAATTTATCCCTTTTGTGTCCCTCTTTGTTCAGATTGGCAGTGGTTCCATTTACACAAACAATCTCTTCAAGCACTCCAGGTCGTCTCCATCATTCTCTTCACAGTTCCTCCAAAATCTTCCCCTTATCCATTTAAAAAGCCATTCCAACATGTTTGGTATTTGCAAACAGCAGCACCCCACTCTCCAGTACCAAATTCTGTTCTAGTTTGCTAGCTGCTGGAATGCAACACACCAGAGATGGATTGGTTTTTAATAAAAGGGGATTTATTTCATTAATTCTTCAGAGGAAAGGCAGCTAACTTTCAATTGAGGTTTTTTCTTATGTGGGAAGGCACAGGATGGTCTCTGCTGGCCTTCTGTCCAGGCCTCTGGGTTCCCACAACTTTCCCCGGGGTGATTTCTTTCTGCATCGCCAAAGGCCTGGGCTGAGCTGCGAATGCTGAAATGAGGTATGCTGAGCTGCTTGGGCTGTGCTATGTTGAGCGCTCCCATTTAAGCAACAACCAATTAAATTAAACATCATTCATTGCAGCAGGCCGACTGCAGGTGTAATAAGCAACAGATGGCGTACATTTATTTGTACGCCATCTCAACAGGAAACATCCTCATTGAATTTTCCCAACAGCCCTACATGGTGGGCATAATTATAGTCATGGCACAGGTAAACCTACCTCAGCTCACCGCGTGACCTGCACATAGCTGGTTAGTGGCAGGGCCAGGATGCAAACCCACTGCCACTGATCACAAAGTCCATGCTTTTAGTCACTAAGTCATATATCTTGTTTTAGATTAATACAGAATCTAGAAAACAAAGCATGGAAAGAAATGGAGCTGATAATATTAAACTCCACATTACCTTTTCACTTCACTGCCACACTGCTTTGGAGTCTTTGGAAAGAATTTCTCTTTTCTCAAATTCAGTTGAGATGTATATATAGAAAAGGCAATAAAACACACCATTGTTAAGTGTTTATTACACATCTTTAAAAATGATGGCCTTCATGGTTTACCAGACCCCAATGACTAACCCCAAAGAAGAACCAGAGCTCTGTTTGAGATCCTACAGAAGCCGCACACACTAGTTTACTTTTAGAAACCTAAAACCTTCATATGCTTCCTAGGCCAGAGAAGTCCTGAAACCCAGAGGGGCCAGCCTCTCCAGGAACATCAACAGTTCCATCCCCTGGTTGGAGTTATCCCATGTTGTCAACTCCCCTTTTCAACATGAAAAAAAGTTAGAATGGGCATAGCCCAAATATCCCTAAAGATGAGGAGAAGGATCAAAGGAGAAGGAGAAGTTATAACAGAGAAGATAAGAATTGACAAACGAGTATGGCTACTGGCTCATTATATTGATATTTATTTTAGTCTCCAGTATCTTGGAGCAGCTAGAAGGAAACACCTGAAATTGTGGAACTGCAGCCCATACTATTCTAATATGCAAGCTGCCAGAATGCAATATCCCAGAAATGGAACGGCTTTTAAAAGGGGAATTGACTAAGGTGCAAGTTTACAGTTCTAAGGCCATGTAAATGCCCAAATTAAGGCAAGGCTATGAAAATGTCCAAATTAAGGCACGAACAAGAGGTCAGCTTCACTCAAGAAAGGCCAGTCAAGTTTGGGGTTTCTCTGTTAGGTGGAAGGGCAGATGGTGAAGTCTGCTAGCTTTCTCTCCCAGCTTCTTATTTCATGAAACTCCCCCAGGGGTGTTCCTTCTTCATCTCCAAAGGACTCTGGTGTGTGGGCTCTGAAGTTTTTTCCAAAATGGTTCCCTTTTAAAGGGCTCCAGTAAGCAACCTCACCTTGAATGGGTGAGACACATCTCCATGGAAAGCATCGAATCAAAAGTTACCACTCACAATTGGGTGGGTCACATCTCTATGGAAAGCCAGCAGTAGTGAGTGAGAATGAAAGGACTTGGCTTTTCTGAAGTACACAACAGATTCAAACCGGCATACATACCAAACTCTGAAGTCTGTTCTCTACTTGTCATAATATAGTTAGAAATATATCGCTTTTTGTATATATGTTATATTTCACAATAAAAAATGTAAAAAAAGAAAATTGATGGTCTCAGCATAACTAAAAACAAAGGTAAAAATAGGATAGCTCAGTAGTTTCTTCTTCACTTGTTTTCTTCTTATTTGCTTTGTTTTGTAACAATATAAAGGGAAACCAGACAAGGACCTGGTTTAATTCAACACTAAAAGGCAGGCCACTTATCCAGCCATACTGGTACCCAAAATGGGATAGCCAAAGATAATTTTCTGAAAGGTACAGTACTTAAATGAGGATACTGCTTACAAAAGCATGAACTAATAGATCACTACTAAGAGATAAGAAATGGGAAACAGAAAAACATAGGAGATCCGTGGAGAAAATAAGGAATCCAGAAGACGAGGGCCTAGAAGGAACAAAAATAGGAGTTCAAAGGCACAGAGGAATAAAGAAAAGAGAGAGAGAAGTGTGTTGAGACTGTTTTACTGAAAAACAGAAAGCATGTAAGCTAGGACCAACTAGGTAACTAGAAATTTAATGTTTTAATGACATGAAAACTTTCACCATATTATCTCATTCTGTAGAAAAATTTGTGGCCAAATAAGATGTCAGTGTGTTGGGAATCATTATCAAGTGTGATTGTGTGTGTGTGTGTGTGTGTGTGTAAGTACACATATGTATTAATTCTACTGCAGCTGTCTCAGAACCTCTTGTATTTATATTCACAAGGTGTAGTAGGAGCTTACATGGCAATCTGAGGGTCAAAAGAAGGGATTTTCCATCCACACTTTGATTTACAATCCACAAAGTTGCCGATTTCCTGTTTTTCAAGCAGTGCGGAAAACTTTCCCAAATATAATCTGATATGCAGCAAAGCCTCATAACAGAAGTAAAGATACAAGGAAGGATCCAAAACACAATGGTAGGTGCACCCTGTTGTAGAGTTAAGGAAGGGACTTAAGGGAAATTTGGGACTACAAATGCTTTTATGTATTTGAGCACAATTCATTATAGTAATATACTTCATTGCAAATAGGGAAAACAAAATCCTGCTTATTTTTAAACCATTAGCAAAATAATTGCTATTAATAATCTGTGTTTGCTTCTGAACTCTCAAAATGGAATAAAAGGCTTGTAATCTCCCTTCTGTCTCTCCATCAGGGATTTCTCAGGAGGTTGGGAGTGGAAAATAGGTCCTCTCATCCCATCAGTCCCTGTACTGGGATCGGTGACTTCAGTGATGCAGAGTCGAGGTTGCTTTAGCTCTCAGTTGGAAGTGTGGATGTTGGGAAAGGAAGTGACAGTGGCTTTTGAAAACACGGACACCCATTTGTCACTTGGATATCTGGGGACATCCTAGAGAACGTTCGGGCTCCTAGAAGCAGAAGGTTAGGTCGGGGGAGGGCAACAGGGAAAGCTCTTTCCCCCCACTGTCTGCACAGCCTCACATTGTGGTATCCTTATGTCAGGTCACTGTGTCTCCCAAACCAGCTAGAGCCTTGATGCCAGGTTGCCAGATCCTGCTCTACCTCCTTGCAGGGACAATTTCAGCACATGAACTCTTCTTGGCCAGGGGGAAGTAAATAGAATATTTACCCATCTGTGGTCAGTTGTTAAGTGGAACTAGTCCTAACCCAGACGCTCAAGGCAGTAACTCTTCCTTCCTTCCTTTCCTTCCTCCCTCCTTCCTTTCTAATGAATTGCTGGGCTTGCAGAGAAAGAACAAAGCTTACAGAGTATCCACCACAAATTTCCTAGCATACTCAAGGAATACACATGCCAGTGACATAATGTTTCATCACACCGGGTCTATTGAGCAAAGTGTTAGAGGAGCATGATGTATATACCTTATTCTCAAATGTTTAGAAAATAGACAGACAGGTGGAGATATAGAGATGATGGATAGAATAATATAAAAATGTGGCAAAATACTAATAGTCGGTAAATTCGTACTTATGGGTGGGGAGTATATTGGAGTTCTATGTACTATATTTGTATTAGTTTTGCAACTTTCCTGCAAGTTTGAAGTTATTTCAAAATAGATATTTTGAAAGCTCTTGAACACCCTCTGTTTTCTCCACCGTAAAGCGTGGGAGGTGGGGTGGGGTTGCGTGTGGCTCCCACAAGTCTCCTGGTCTTGCTGGCACTTTTAGCTTCTTTTAACTCAGTACCTACTCATAATTGATACTCAATACATGTTCCTTGGATTGAATCAAATCTTTAACTGCTTTTCTTGTATATTAAAACATCTTTGAAGAAGCAAATCATTTGAAAAGCAGTATTAGGGGTCTTTCACCCTGAAAAAGGAATACCTGTACTGATTTCAATGAATGTCTTCCTCTTCACTTCTCCTGTGACTACCCTAAAAGAGAACCTAACAAATTAAAACATTATACTTTCAGTGATAATTTCTGGTTCAATAAATTCTTGATTCTCTAGAGCAAAGAAGACATCATTATTAGAACAATAGTCATAATGGTCCAAAATATGAAAACCTATTTAACTCCTTGTTCATATTCACATTTCTTGAAAGTTACAGCCAGCGAGAGCCTCTGCACTTAAGATATTGATATTGCATATAGTTGGCCATCATTATATCATGGCCAGTACAGTTCTTGCTGAGAGTAGATATTATGTGATTACTGTTTAATCTGAAAATCCTCTAGAGAAATATCATATTCCTTCGTATCTAAGATGCCACCAATTTTAAGATATGTCATCATGTTATAGCACTGCTAAAAAGGAAGTATGCTTGTGGTATAACTGTAAGACACATCGTGACTTGAAAGGTTAGGTTGATAGTAAGGAAAGTGATGAGAAATGATCAGGTTATAGTATATGCCAGAGATAATGCCTAGAAAATTTTGTGATGGATTGATATGGGATTTTACGGAAAAAGAGGCAAAGAAATGAACTCATTCTTTATTACATACAATTGATGTTTCCTCGGTCCTACATAAAATGTGGATAAATGTGTCTTTTGAAAAATTGTATGCTAATTTGAAAATATATGATCTAAGCAAGAGAGTATGCTCATTATACAGATAGAACTTTGAGACAAATTGACGAACTCCTCTTCCAACCAGATGGTGTCCCTTAAGCCCCTCCTACGAGGAAGTTCTGGAGCTCCTGTGTGGAGCCTGTCATCTTTCACTCATCTTCCATGGTCCCCACGTCCCTTTATAAGCAGAAATTTCCTGTATCTGCAGTTATATAAAATTAAAATGACAATTTATATTTTTTCATTAAAAATTATTCCTAAAATATCACATGAGAGTTTTGGTTAAAGCTTTTCTTAAAAATAACTTATAACGGTATACAATTATTTCAGAAAAAAAGGGCACATTTGAATTTCAGACTTATTTTTAAAGGAACAGAATTGCATTGATTTCAGGGAATTATAGCAGTGCTTTTCAAATCTTAAGGTGCGCACAAATCACCCGGAGACTTTGTCAAAGCGAAGATGCCGGCGCATCAGGTTGGCACGAGGCCCGGTATTCTGCATCTCCAAAAGGCTCCCAGGTGATGCGGCTGCGGACGGTGGAGGACCCCACTCTAAGAATCAGAGGGACTAGAGGCTAAGAAACCAGGCTAGGAAAAGAACGACTAGAAGACCTCTTTCTTATAACAATTTTAATAAAAAGATAAAGGCCTTTTATCAATTGCCTACTAAATGGTCACGAGGCGTGTTGGATGCTGAAGCCAGTATCAGGCCTGAAGAACCTTCCATCGCGGGAGCACCATGTAAATAAGCTGGGACAGCAGCCCTGGGTGCCATGACGGATGAGCTCTTTGGGGGCCCAGAGGAAGGGCGGGTCACTGAAAAAGACACGGTGGGTAACTACAAAGCCTGCCCTGAAGAAAATGACATGTGAGTTAATGTTGTAAAACCAGATAAGGGAAAGGACACAGAGGGAACCCGTGATCCTGATGTAGGGACGTGCAGTGGCACAGGGAAGCTCTGATGGTCCGTAAATCCTTCTGTAATTGCAAACTGCCCGGCACACGTGCCGGCGGGGGACGGAGGAAGATGAGGGTGGGCGGACAGGAAGGAGGATCCAGAGATCTGAGGAACTTGGGGGTGACGGAGTGACTCTGGAGGATTTTTGAGAAGCGAAGCCACGTTTGTATTTTGAAGAATTTACTCTAGTCACATCCCATAGGATAGGGACAAAAAGACGGAGGCATGTGATCTGGAACCACCGAAACTCAGGTTAGTAATGCACTAATTAGGGAGATATAACACATATACATTATTTTTTTTTTTGAATGCTGAATGGTGGGGGTCACATTTCATTCGTTTTCCATATGAGTATCCCATTATTGCAGCACCATTTGTTGAATTTTGTTTGGTTGGTTTTTTGTTTGTTTGTATTGCTTGTTTGGGGAGGGGCAGGGTCTGGAAATTGAGCCTGGGTCTTCTGCATGGCAGGTGAGAATTTTACCACTGAACTACCCTTGCACCCAACACATATCCTTTTTTTTTTTTCTTTTTGGCATGAGCAGGCACCGGGAATTGAACCCGGGTCTCCGTCGGGCAGGCGAGAACTCTGCCGGCTGAGCCACCATGGCCCACCCCCAAACCATATACATTTTTAAATCAAGAAGCAGCATATATGGATTTGATAGTCCCAGCACATGGTATGAAATAAAATGAACATATCAATGATTTGCAAACAATCATCTAGCTAGTGCTTGAAAAAAACTTATTCTATAAGGGCAAACATTTATATCCTAATATAAATGGCTTCATAAAACCTTTTCTAAAGGTCAACTTCAAAAGAATCTCTGCCCTCAAAAATCACTAATTCCAGATAAAAGAAAATAAAATGAAGTGTGGTCTAGAACAATACTTTTTTTGTCTGCCCCCTTAGTCTTACTGTGCAGCACTGATGATGTGAGCAGCTGCTAAGGTGGAGGGGACACACGTGTGAGGTGTCCCATCACCACTGAGTGCCGGTGACCTCGGCTACAAATCACAAGCAGTTCAGGTAACTCTGCAGTGAGGAAACCCAGGCAGACACTTAGGGTACAATTTGAATTGCTCTGAATTTTCAGTGCCACTTTTTTTTTTTTTTTTGAGGGTAAATAATGCCAACTTCCAAGCCTGAAATATGTCTCCCAAACTTAGACGTGATAGAGACAAGTTCTGCCTCTGGAAGACAGGAAAGAATAAAACGAACCGGCAGGCAAACGGTGAATAGCCTGAGGCGGTGCAATTTGTCTGCAGCAGACAGGAGCAGCCTTGGGACAGGAAGCCTCAGAGGCTCGATCGAAAATCACTGTGTGGCCCTCGTGTCAGAAAGTCTGGCCTCCCAGGGCTTTAATCCAACCGGGTGAGAATCAGATTGCAGAAAGTCTAAAGAAAAAAAACATTAGCCTGATTAAGAAATCAGACATAAGCAAATCAATGATTAGCAATTTTTAATATGGAAAGACCCACATTCTGTTCCCCGTGTACTGTTTGCCCCTTGTGTCGGGTCATATTAAAATTCCAAACTGCACTGACATGCTGGGTAAATAAGGAAAATGACGACAAGAAATGTAGCTACAACCCTTATAATAACAACAGCTTGCATTTGCTTGGTATTTTAACCCCGTCTAATGAATTAATTTTATCTGTTACTTGTTCTGCTTCTCATTGCAATCTGGAATAATCCAGGCAGGAGTTATTCTCCACCCATTTTACAAGAGACGAAAACTGAGGTCCCGACACAAGAAAACTACAGCAGATCACACAATGGTAGATCTTTTTAACTCCTGTTCATTGCTCTATGTGACACTTGATTCTTGAGAAATTACAGAGCAAATATTCTCTCCTTCTAGGCACATTTGTGTTTTCAAAGTATAAGCATGCATTCATACCACCAAAAACACTGGCAAACTTTACCGGTGTTTTCCCACAGGTGGCAGATCCTGCTTCAATTGATTGGCTTCCACACTTCTGAGAGCCATTTCCTTTCTGAATCACAGCACACTTGGCAATAGTTAATAAACAATTTAGAAAGCCACCATAAAAGCATAGCCATCTGTGTGAGAAAACAAGTATGGCATAATTATAACAAGTGCCTAAATTAGTGGAAATCCGTAGGACAGTGAGGATTTGGGGACAGCCCAGAACACTATGTCCCCACCATCTCCGAGTGGCTCCACTCCCCCAGGTGCAGAGATCCATCCCCTGAAGATGACCAGATCTCAGAGACAAAGCTGGGTCCCTGCTTACCTGCCGGTTTAGGGACAAAGTGGGGGCCTGGGTCATGATTGTCTTTCCACAGCCTGAGAAGGTTCCGTTGCAGCCCTTTGCTGTTCCTTGACCCACAGTTTTCACTGAGTTCACAAATCCTTCCACTGTGCCTTCCAGAACTGCCAGTCCACACTCATAACATCCCTGGGCCAAGCTGCAAACTCAGCAGCATGTTGCCTCGTTCTGTTGACCCTCATTGTAACCTCGGGGTCCCAGGACCCTAGCTCCCCCATAGTACCCGCAGTCCCTTCAAAAAGTGGATGGGATTTTTTTTTTTTTTTTGCATGTATGCTTTGGTTTTCCTATTTTACTCCATTATACGTCAGAATTGGGGGAAGGATTAATATCCTCCTGCTCCTCACTGTCATTTTCAAATCTTTATTCATTCACCCCTTTGTCAAATCACACACAAAAAATCAAGGACTAAATCCTATTCTCCCCAGGCTCGTGGTTGCAGAGAAGCTGCTGTCCTCCACCGACTCTCAGTCACTCCCCATCCTCGCTGACCTGGCCCTAACTTCAAATGCCTACTTGACTCTTCTTGACTGTTCCCTCCCGAGCATCTTGATGTGTCCAAATCCAATGGCCATTGTAGCTCTATACCTAGTTCTTTTCAAGGGCTCCCAAGTTCAATGCTTGGCACATCTACCCATCTAGTTATACAAACCAAAGCTTGGGAGCCTCACTCTCCCTAATTCCCTTATTTGGATTCATTGCCAAGTTCTATGGATTTCATTTCATAAGTATTTCTGAATTATGTCCACTTCTTATCATCTCTCCACCACTGCCAGCCTTGTCCAGACCACCATCAACTCTCACTGCATTGACCTCTGAAACTGTTGCTACACAGTGCCAGAATGACCCTCTCATAATGCTGATGTGATCATCCTTTCATATTAAGAGGCTTTTGCTAAGAGGATAAAGTAAAAAAAAAAAAAAAACACCTTACCTGTACAGCGCAGCCCCTGCCAACACTTCCAGTTTCATTTTTCTGTCATGTTCCCCCTCCACTCACTCTGCGCCCCCAGACCAACACACCGACATCGCCTGGTCCCTTGAACTTCCCATGCTCTTTCCTCTGCCTGCACTTCTCTTCCCTCCCTCTTTGCCTGAGGAACTCCTATTTGTTCTATAGATCTGTCAGTTCAGATTGTAGGAAGCAGAGCCAAAATGGATTTAGAAATGCAAGAGATCTGCCAGGGGAAAGTTCAGTGAGGGATAAGGGAAAGGGAGCAGCAGGAACCTGGGAGGGGCTTTTGTGCACCAGGAAGGCCTGACACCCAGGAGCGGAGAAGGCAGGAGGGAGGACTGGACAGAAAGTCTCAGGTAGGTCAATGAGGAAGCCCAGTGAAAAGTTTGCATGTTACAAGGGCCCCAGGTTAAGGAGAAACGGCTCAACTCTAGATCCTCTGTGCCCGGTTCTCGACTGCAAGCAGTTTGAGGAGAGCATGGACTTGGCCTGAACCTTGTGCCTGATCCAGAAGCTGCAGCAGCCAGCAGTCAATCGAGCTTCTTGCAGCACCTTCTCTCTGAAGGGAGAGCCATGTGGCACAGCTTTGTGACTGCCACAAGATCTCAGCTCAAACTCTGCACGTTTTTAGCAAAAATCTTTTCCTATATTTTTATAGGAACCATTTTAAAATGGTTTCCTTCGATTACTTCAAATTACTCAGAGCATTCCATTTTATAATTATTCTACAAACTCTCAGTTTTATTGCAGAAAGATGAGAGTTACAAATATGTGTGCTTGCTGTTAAACAGACCTCTCTCTTTTTACATTCGATTAGCCTTGTGCCTAACAAACACCAAACTAGAGAATGATGTTGACTCAAGGTATATGTCTCTCCCTCTTATTCTATTCTCCAAAAAAGGTGGAGTGGTAAACATAATACAGTTCCTGCCCTGGAGGAGCTCATAGTATAGTCAAAGTAAAAGATAGGTAGATAGTAAACTATACACTACAACATGATGTACACTATAATTAGCCAGAGAGAAGCTAATGGAACGTGGGTAAGAGAGTAATTTATTTGGCTCACATACAGAGGAAGAAGAAGAGGAAACAGAAAGGTCACAGAAGGGACAAATAAACTGGGCTTTGAGGAATGAATAGGAGTTCACCAAGCCGAGGCATTACCAACACATAGAAATCAGCATGTGTGAGGAATGAAGTGTGAACAGTGTCAGAAGGAGTAGCTGGAGATAAGGTTGGAAAGGCAACTAAAGACAGGGCGTGTAAGGTTTTGTCTTCTGTAAGCAATCGGAGTCTTGAAAAGTTTTTTGTGTAGGGAAGTGACATGATCAGATCTGTGTTTCAGGAGCAGAGACTAGAAACAGAGAGGCTAGTTAAGTGCTCTGTTGCAATATTTTAGGTCCAGAAATGTCAAAAGGATTGAGCCAGAGAGCATTGGCAATGGGAAAATGTCAAATGAAAAAATGGACAGATTTGAGAAAACATTTGAACATACAGTTGGGTCTTAAGAATCAGCAGAAGGTCTAAATCTGATCTCTGGATTGATTGGCCCAATCCTTGGGTGGGTCACATACAGCCATTCTCACTAAAAGCAAGATCCTGAGACTCATCTTTCAATGATACCATCAAAGAATGTTACAACACATCATTTGCTAGTTTAGACTCTGAGGACTTCAGATGTTCCTGCTTGTCGCCAATGTAGTCTCAAATCTCATAATGATGCAACTGCACATTGGGTTCATAGTATGATATCTTTTTAATGACTTGTGATAAGGTTCATGTCATTTTCCTAAACATAAAAGTTATCCGAGGGACAGTGCGACAGTGGCTCAGTGGCAGAATTCTCGCTTGCCATGCTGGAGACCTGGGTTCTTTTCCCGGTGCCTGCCCATGTGAAAAAAAAACGTTATCTGAGGTATAATAGAAAGAGTAAGAGGTGGACAGGATCGTTCCAGAATGTGAGCCATCTGGTCTTTAATCCAGACGAGCTTACTGTTCACACTCCCTTTTTGTTCCCATTGGAACACACCAATTCATTCTTTTTAAGTAAACAGCATTCGGAATTCACCTACTCCATTATTTTCAGGAAGAGTGAAACTGATCAATTTATTCCACAAAAGGGATTTCAGAATGAAACCATAGTCCAGAACCATGTATAAATACAGCATTCAGTTAGACAGGCCCAGCTACTGTGTTGACTAGGGTCAAATGATTGTATGGATGACACAGAAACTTTGCAAGAGATAGGCTTTTACTCAACAAAAATGGAAGACCTGACCTTTGCCTACTTTTGGCTATAAGAAGCTCTTCTGAATAATTGAGAAACATACTGACTGTTCTAGTTAGCAAGCTGCCGGAATGTAATATACCAGAAATGGAATGGCTTTTAAAAGGGGGAATTTAATGATTTGCTAGTTTACCGTTCTAAGGCAGAAAAAATATCCCAATTAAAACAAGTCTATAGAAATGTCCAATCTAAGGCATCCATCCAGGGAAATATACTTTGTTTCAAGAAGGCCGATGAAGTTCAGGGTTTCTCTCTCAAGTGAGAAGGCACATGGTGAACACAGTCAGGGCTTCTCTCTCAGCTGGAAGGGCACATGGCGAACACAGTGTCATCTGCTAGCTTTCTCTCCTGGCTTCCAGGTTCATGAAGCTCCCCTGGAGGCATTTTCCTTCTTCATCTCCAAAGGTCACTGGCTGGTGGACTCTCTGCTTTGTGGAGCTGCAGCATTCTCTGCTCTTCCTGAATCTCCCATTCTCCAAAACGTTTCCTCTTTTAAAAGACTCCAATAAACCAACAAGACTCACCCAAATGAGTGGAGACATGTCGTCATCTAATCCAGTTTAACAATCACTCTTGACTAAAACACATCATCCAGGGAGATGATCTGATTACAGTTTCAAACATACAGTATCGAATAGGGATTATTCTGCCTTTATGAAATGGGATTTTGATTAAAACATGGCTTTTCTAGGGGGCATACTTCCTTTCAAACCGGCACACTGACATTTGTGATTACCCAAGAGACTGTTTCCTTTACCTTGGATGTCTCTCCCTGACCTCTCAATATCAGCATCTTATCTTACTCCTTTAATTTTCCCATCACTACTGATGGCCCCTCACTCTCCTGGCTTTAGTGCTCATCTTTTTTTTTTAATTAATAAACTTTAATTTTTTGAGCAGCTTTAGGTTTTCAGAAAACTGAGCAGAATGTGCAAAGAACTCCCATATACTCCCTCTCCCTATAACCACCCCTCATGCACACAATTTCCCCTATTATTAACATTTTGCTTCGGTGTAGTACATTTGTTATAACTGTTGAAACAATATCGATATGTTGTTAATAACTAAAGTCCATGGTTTTCATTAGGGTTCACTCTTTATGTATTTTGCAGTCCCATGGGTTTTGACAAATGCATGATGTTATGTATCCACTATTTCAGTATTATACAGAATCATTTCACTGCCCTTCAAATGCTCTGATCTCACCAATTTCATCTCTCCTTTTCCTATTCCCCAAATTCCTACAAACAAATAAAAATACAAATAAAAATCTTTGTATTGTCTCTATAGTTTTGCCTTTTCCAGAATGTCATATAGTTGGAATCCTTTAACATGTAACCTTTTTCAGACCAGTTTCTTTCACTTAGAGATATGCATTTAAGGTGCCTCCATGTCTTTTCATAGCTTGATAGCTCATTTCTTTGTATAACTGAATAATACTCTATTGTGTGGATGTAACAGTTTGTTTGTCCATTCACCTATTGAAAGACATCTTGGTTGCTTCCAGTTTTGTACAATTATGGATAAAGTTGCTATAAACACTCTTATGAAGGCTTTTGTGTGGATATAAATTTTCATTTTCTTTGGGTAAATATATGCAGAAATGTAATTGCTGGATCGAGTGGCAAGTTATGCTTAGCTTTGTAAGAAGTTGCCAGTGTGTCTTAAAAAGTGGGTGGATTGTTTTTGCATTCCTACCAGTGATGAATGAGAGTTTTTTGTTACTCCATATCTTCACCAGCATTTGGTGTTGACAATGTTTTGAATTTTAGCAATTCTAATAGGTATATAGTGGCATCTCATTATGGCTTTAATTTGCAATTCCCTAATGATATATGAAGAAGAGCATGTTTTTATATGCTTATTTGCCACCTCTTTATCTTCTTTGGCAAGGTATCTGTTCAGATCTTTTGCCCACTTCTTAATTGGGTAGCTCTCTTATTGTTGAATTTTAATATTTCTTTGTATATTTTGGATATAAGTTTTTTGTCCAATAAGTATTTTGCAAATAGTTCCTCCTAGTCTGCAGCTTGTCTTTTCATTCCCTTAACAGTATCTTTCACAGAACAGTTTTTTTAATAAAAAAAATTTATTAGAGAAATTGTGGGTTTATGGCACAAGATGCATAAAATACAAGATTCCCACACTCCTCCCCACCCCAACACTTGCATTGGTGTGAAAAATTTGTTACAGTTGATATTAGCACTTTTTTGTAATTCCACACTATTTTTTACAATAGTTACATTTGTTATAACTGGTGCAATTTTATTAACATAGTATTATTCACTATTGTCCATAATTTACATAGAGGTATTTTCCCCTATATTCCCAAACTATTGTTGTTATTGTTTTCTTTTCATGCATGTCTTTATTACTCATCTTCACATACACTGAGTAAAGGGGATGTCAGTCACAGGTTTTTACAATTGCATGGTCACAAGATAAAAGCTATATAGTTACACAATCATTTTCAAAGATAAAGCCTACTCGATTACAGTTCGACAATTTCAGTTACTTCCTTCTGACTATGCTAATCCACCAGAAACTAAAAAGAAATATCTATGTAATGATTAAGTAATCATAATCATTGGTTAAACCCTAACTTCTCAATTACAACTTCTTTCTCTCATGTGGTCATTCTCTCAATCTTCAGGGATATCTGGGCAATGACCCTTTGAACTTTTCTGTGCTGAAAAGGGGTGTCAGCATCATGGGGTAGAGGAATGGAACTGGTTGGTGTTCATGGAGACATGGGTACTTCTGGGTTTCAGGGCTTATCTGGTATAGGAACAACCTGGAGGCTTTAAGTTTCGGAAAAAAATGAACTTTAATAAGTAAAACTTTTATAGAGGCTTAGATAGAGGCGAGGGTATTCTCCAGGGTTTTCAGGAACACTGCCGGTTAGAGCCTGGCATACTGAGGCAATTTGCAATATCTGGCTGTGGCTTACCTAAGAATGACCTCCAGAATGACCTCTTGACTCTATTTGAAACCTCTTAGCCACTGACACTTTATTTTGTTTCATTCCTTTTCCCCCTGTTGGTCTAAAAGGTATTCCTAATCCCACAATGCCAGGCCAAGGCTCATCCTTGGGAGTCCTGTCCCACATTGCCAGGGAAACTTACACCCCTGGGAGCCGTGTCCCACATGGGGGGAGGGCAGGGGAAAGACCTGCCTGCTCGGCTTAGAGGAAAAGGGTACATCTCAGCCATCAGTCTCTGGGGTTTCTCTTAGGCATAATTATAAGTAGGATTAGCTTCGCCATTACAGAAGTAAATTTCATAAGGGCAAGCCTCAAGGTCAAGGGAGGTTTGGGGGTCCCCTAAAGCTTGAGAGAGTATCAGGAATTCCCCAGGTGAGAAAGTTTAGTAGTTCCATATTTTTTCTCCATTCCTTCAAGGGACTTTGCAAATGCTTTTTTATTTTCTGCCCCCAATATTTGCAGTATAGCAAAGTCTTTTCCCTATTCTAGGTTCCATGTTATTAGGTTGTTTAAATAAATGGACCAGACAGATTAAATCAGATAGTGTGCTACAGAAAATTTAAATTTTGGACAAAATTAACATCTCTTCCTTTGGTCTCACAGAAAAGTTGATATACAGGCAGTATCATCCTTTATCCTGTATTCTAATTTACCTTAGTCTTAATCAGATTAGCTTCATTCAAACCTCTAATTGAAGTCTGATCTCTTTTTCAGCTTCTTTAACTACTGCTATATGAAGTAATGCTGACTTTCAGAGCAGCAGAACCCTAATTCTCAATCTCAGGTGTCATATATATATACCCAAAGTTCCAGGAAACTATCAGGTTATACACAAGGAGCACAGCTGCTCAGAATTTAGAAATAACAGTTAAAACTGAAGGAATAAATGTGACTGCTGTAAGAATTTAGGATCTAAGCCCTAATGTGCTCACCTATTGGGATATTTATTTCCAAACCTTTACAATGAACCTTACTGAACATTCTGTACTCCTTAATCACCAATTGTCCAATCTTTGCCCACTTTCTATCTTCTGATAACTTATGCTCTCAAATTTAATTCCCAGAGCTCCTTCATTATAGTTGGTTTATATTAGTGACACCATACGATAATTGTCCTTTTGTTCCTGGCTTATTTGGCTCAACATAGTATCCTCAAGATTCATTCACCTCGTTGCAAGCCTCACAACTTCATCCCTTTCAGCAACCACACAAAATTCCATCATATATATATATATATATATATATATATATATATATATATATACCTCACTTCACCTTTCCATTCATCAGTCAAAGGACCTATGGGCCACCTCCATCCTTTGCAAATCACAAACACTGCCACCATAAACAACAGTGTGCAAATGTCCATTTGTGTCCCCACTCTCAGTTCCTCCGGTTATATACCTAGCAACGGGATTGCAGGATCATATGGCAACCCTATCTCTAGCCTCCTGTGGAACCACCACACTGCTCTCCAGTGAGGCTGCACCATTCTCCTTCTATACCAGGAGTGAATAGGTATACCTCTCTCTCCACATCTTCTCCAGCGTTTGTATCTTTCTGTTCATTTTTTACAGTTTTATTCACACACCATACAATCCATCCTAAGTGTACAATCAACGGCTCCTGCTGTAATCATACAGTTATGCATTCACCACCACAATCTATATGAGAACATTTCCACTTCTTCCTCAAAGAAAGAAGAAAAAAAGAAAAGAAAAGGAAAAGATCTATACTCTTCCCTTATATTCCCCTCTTATTGACATTTAGTTTTAGTATATTGCCTTTGTTACAATTAAGGAAAGAATACTACAAAGGACAGAAGTTTTTAATTTTGAGGAAGTACAACTTATCAAGTTTTTTCTTTCATTCATTGCACTTTTGGTGTTGAAACTAAAAATTCTTTGTCATCTAGATTTTCTCCTATGTTATATTCTAAAATTTTATAGTTTTGCTTTTTACATTTAGGGCTATGATCCACTTTGAATAAATTTCTCATAAAAGATGCAAGGTCTGTGTCCAAGTTTATTATTATTATTATTATTATTATTATTATTATTATTATTATTTGCATGAAGATGTCCAGTTGTCCTAGCACCATTTGTTGAAAAGGCTATCCTAGCTTCATTAAATTGTCTTTGTTCTTTTGTCAAAGATAAGTTGACTATACTTGGTGGGTCTAATTCTAGGTTCTGCATTTTGTTCCAATGATCAAATCATCTATTCTTTTGCCAGTACCACACTATCTTGGTCACTGTAGCTTTATAGCAAATCTTGAAGCGAGTAGCATCCAACTTCTGACAGTTCTTCTTCAATATTATGTTGGCTATTCTGAGTCTATTGCCTATCCATATAAACTTTAGAATCAGTTTATCAGTATCCACAAATTAACTTGCTGAGATTTTGATTGGGATTGTGTCAAATCTATTGATCAAGTTTGGAAGAACAGACATGTTAACAATCTTGACTCTTCCTATCGATGAACATGAAATGTTCATCTCCATTTATTTAGATATTCTTTGATTTCCTTCCTCAGAGTTTTGCTGTTTTCTGCATATAGATATTATACATAATTTGTTAGATTTATAACTAAGTATTTCATTTGTTTGCTGCTAATGTAAATGGCATTGTGTTTTTAATTTCAAATTCCAATTGTTCGTTGCTGGTATTTAGGAAAGTAATTGACTTTTGTATATTAACCTTGTGTCCTGCAACACTGATACAATCACTTGTCAGTTCCAGGTATTTGTCAATTCTTTGGGATATTCTACCCAGACAGTGATGTCATCTGCTCTTCCATCTTTGAGCTTTCCCCATCTTCCCTATACATGCCAGTCAGGTACCCAGTTACTCTGCCAACTGTCACTTGTTCCCCTTCCATGCCTCATTTGTTTCCTACTGCTACCACTCAACTCTTCTTTCCTGATCCTTCTCTAGAATTACAGTCCTTATGAAGCTTTTAATCCCCTAATCTGACATTCTAGTCCACCCAGCATACTACCTCCAAATTAATATTTCTAAAACAGAGCTTTCGAAAGTCCAAAAATAGTTCAATGGTTTCACCTTTTCTAACAAATTCCAGATGCCTTAGTGTCATAGCCTAAGGCCCTATAAATTTGATATTAAGTGTCCCCTCACCCTAAACAGCAGTCAAATCGGATGACTGCTGAAGAGCCACACCCTAAAATCCTCCCTGCGTCCATGATGCTGTGCAAACCAATCCTTGCCTGAATACCTCTGCCATCTCCACCTGTCAAAGTCTGTGATCTAATTCCATAATGAAACACTGAGTAAAAAAAAGACAAACAAACAAACAAAAACCACAACAGAATACGTTAACACAATGGTATAATGGTGCTCATTCTTTCTTTTCTCATTTATCTACTCATCTATCAAGAAAAGTAAAATTAGGTTTTAAGAGCTATACACCAAGTTGTAAAAAGAAGAATTCTCAGGCGGTGCAATAGTGGCTCAGAGGTAGAATTCTCACCCACCGTGCCGGAGACCCAGATTCGATTCTCAGTGCCTGTCCATGTGTGGTAGTTAGATTCAGGTGTCAACTGGCCAGGTGAAGGCACCTAGTTCTGTTGCTGTGGACATGAGCCAATGACACGTGAACCTCATCTGTCACTGATTACATCTGCAGTTGGCTAGGGGGCGTGTCTGCTGCAATGAATGACGTTTGACTTAATTGGCTGTTGCTTAAATGAGAGAGCGCAATGTAGCACAGCCCAAGCAGCTCAGCATACCTCATCTCAGCACTCGCAGCTCAGCTCAGGCCTTTGGAGATGCAGAAAGGAATCACCCCGGGGAAAGTTGTTGGAACCCAGAGGCCTGGAGAGAAGGCCAGCAGAGATTACCCTGAGCCTTCCCACGCATGAAAAAACCTCAGATGAAAGTTAGCAGCCTTTCTTCTGAAGAACTAACAAAATAAATCCCCTTTTATTAAAAGCCAATCCATCTCTGGTGTGTTGCATTCCAGCAGTTAGCAAACTAGAACAACATGTAAAAAAAAAAAATAGAAGAATTCTCTTGGTGGAACAATTCTTTTTTAAATCTCCCTAAATTTTCTACAAGTGACATGTATTACTTTTATAATAAGAAAAAATGTTAGGTTTTAAAATAATACTTACAATTCAAATGGGGGGGGGAAGCCCACCTGTCTCAGTTTGTTAGCTGCTGGAATGAATACACCAGAACTGGAGCAGTTTTTTAAAAGGGGAATTTAATAA